>VDFB02000013.1:195417020-195700184 GCA_007258455.2 Sequoia sempervirens | reverse complement strand
GGCAGAGCTAAAACACAGCAAAAAGGAAATCAGAAATGACTTTGAGTTTTCTTTTTTTTTTTTGCTTTAAAAGCTCAAAATGCGTTTGCGTTATAACGTGAACGCGTTTTGAGCTTTTTTTTTCTTTTTTGGCCACAAAAGTGCAACCATCTTGGTGCACTTACCCATAGGTGAAACCCTATTTTGTAATGAATCTTGGCCACACAATTGTAATGAATCTTGGCCATTCATTTAACTTTTGGAAAACTATAAATAGAGCACTGCCCTCATTTGCAAAAGGAGAGTTGAGTTGTTGCAAAGGCATGCTGCTGAAATTTATAGGAAATATCATTGACTTGGTGTATTTTCTTGATTTCTCCCATGTGACATGATTCATTCTCCAATATTACATGTTTAGCTTAGATCTTATGGCTGTTTAGTTAGCTGTTTACTTCATTTTGATAAATCTTAGGAATACTGTTGGGTGATTGTGAAAATTCCTATTTTGTTGATGATCCCTTAGTCCATACTTTTCGCTATTTGATGAAGGTAGATAGCTGTGCAAAGTTAGCCTAGACTCGATTTGAAGCTGCCCCAAACATTTATCTTTGATTCATGCATGTATGTGGTGGATGAAGGATGAAATATCTGCAGCCCTTAGAAGATAGCACAATTTCCATGATACTGTGAAATCCCTGGTTAAGTGGGATATTGTTTTAAGGAATTGTCCATTGTAGGAACTCCATTGTTACTATTCATAGCAAGCTTCAGACTTAGGAACTTTTCCTCCCTTTCGCCCTTTTCCTATTTTTTTAGTAACTGACCTATGTTAAGGTTCATTGCACATTGTAAAGCCAAATCCATCAACTAAATGGAGTCCAAGATTGTTGTTTGAACCTACAGCCAACGCATAATCGCCTTTATCCTAAGAACTCCATTTCAAGATCCAACTTCATGCTTTGTGTCCACACTTTGTATTTCCATAAGACCGCCTTGTGATTCCAGCAAATCACATCAAACTACTGAGGTATCTGAGCACTGTCATGACCTGACATCCGAGAGACCTTGGGATAGTGTTCTGCAACTCGATTGTGTGGATTGTCTTTCAAGAGAGGGAGTGCGCCTATGCACTGCCTGTGTTGAGAAGTGCATAAAAACACCATCAACAATACCCATTAAAATGAGTTGATGATGGATTCCTATGGTGAATCATGGAGAAATATAGGTTGAGGAGATGCAACTAGCAATCAAATCCCACCTAAAGACTTAGTTTTAAAGTGATTCCATCTTCCATTTCTTCTCTATCTTCAAATTAAGTTTTGCATTTCATTTACATTCCATTTGCATGACATTTATCTCCATTTTTGTTGTGTTGTAGGATTTCTAGGGTTGAAGTTTTGCATCATTCAAATCACAGTTGCACATCTTATTCTAACACAAATAGAATAGGGTTTTACCATACTTAAGAATTTCCTATTCTTTAACACACTTAAGGCTAGGGTTTTATGCAGATTTTTATCCATTTAAGGTTTTATTACCCAATTAGCGGTTTGACTAAGGAAATCCCCCCATTAGACAAACAACTTTAAGCTATTTTGCATGAATTCTTTGAGATCCCAATTTGGGTTTCTTCCAAAAAGTGTTGTACAGATGTCAAGGTGCAGAACAAAGACTTGAAATTATAGAAATTTGAAAGTGGACTGAGTTTCCATGCACGACGAATGAGTCCCTCATGAGGTGACTTTTTGAGTTATTTGCAAATCCAAACACCTAGTTTGTAGAAATCAGTTTCTTGATAGAAAAACCTTGACCTGGGACTGATTCACCAAGGGTGGCGAATGAGTCCCAGTCATATTTTCCATATTTCTAGATTGCTTTCCAATCATCTTTAGCTTTATAGGTGCACACATTATGAAAAACAACTTTTTGTTTGGTTTAATTTGAATTTTTATTCATTTTTTAAAGCTTTTAGTTACAACACTATGTTTCCAAACATTGCATATTTCTTAGGTTTTTCATGCATAATTAGTCAATTACATTTCCTATTTGCATTTATATCATCTCATTTTTCCTTAATCACATCACACATACATTAGATTGAGTGAACCACTTCAATTTTGGGGTTATTCTATCTCTCTTATTTTAGGTGGAAGATCCCAAGAGTGCAAGAGAAGCCTATAGAATTCCAACCACAAAATTGTTGGTTCATTTTGGTGAACCTAGATGTTGAACATCATATCATTCTAATTTTCATTTATATTTGCATTCTAGGACTCAATTGCATTTCCTTTTGCATTGCCTTTTGCATCCTAGGGCTTCTTCAAGTTGGATTAGTGAAGGTATCATTTAGAGTGCATTATTTCATCTTATTTCATTACAACATCCCAAAATTCTATATTTCAATCTTTATCTAAACTGTATAGACCTAAACACATTCAGAAAAGTAAAAAAAAAGAAAAAACCTAAAAATATCTCTCCTGGGACTCATACGCCACCTTGGGTGAATCAATCCCCCTACTATTTTCTACATCAGTATTTCTAGAATTTAGTTTATTGTTTTACATTATTTTGTTCCCTACAATTTCTTTTCTATCATAGTTCAGTTATTTTTTGTTTCATTTGCATAAGCATCTCTTTCTTTCATGGCATTTATGGATAGTCTTATATTTTTGCAAATTTCATTTTTAGTATTCGTTCCTAGTTCTTTTAGATCAAATTCATCAATACATAAAAACACAAAAATAGAAACATCAAACCAACCTTTCACACAAATGATTCAATTTAGAAACATCTCATCCAAGCCTCTTTGTAGTGATGATGTATACAAGTTAGATGAAGTTATTTAGGACTTCCTCTCACTCACTTCATCCTATAAAGCTTGCAATGAGAAACACAAAAAAATTAATGATAACTTATCCCTCAAACCTTTTGGTTGTGATGAATTTGACTTGTTAGATGAATCCCTTTAGGACTACATCTTACATAAGTCATCCACTGAGATTTGTTGTGACCAACCTACAAGAATGAATATTAAAACCTCTAATGCTTTTCCTGAACATCTTAAACCAATATATTGACGATAACTTACCCCTCAAACCTTTTAGTCATGATGACCTAGACATGTTTGATGGGTCCCTTCAGGACTTCATCTCACTCAAGTCATCCACTAAGATTTTTTGTGAGCAATCTAAAACTAAGGATGTTAACATGATTCAACCTCAACTCATTCTTTACCCACCCTGGCATATACTTCATCCTTCCAATAAACTCGAGTTCACTGTTTACCCACCTAAAACCAAGGTATTGCAACAAGCTAGTAATATTACTATTGCTCATACATATAATACCTAAAATAATTTGCAACCATCGCAACCAACCCCACCCTCTTTACCTTTACCCAATCCAGTGCTCCTTGCTTTCCCTTACACAAAAAGGAGTATGATCTTGTTGAAAAATTAAAGAATATTCCTACAAAGGTCTCCCTTTGGGATTTACTTCAAAACTCACCAAATTACCAAACTATTCTTCAAATAGCCTTACAACAAATTACAATTCCTCTTGGTACAAATCCAAATGATGTGGTAGCTTTAATACATGGAATGAATCAAATTAATCTATACATTACTTTCCATCAATATGAGATCCCTCCTTTAGAGTTGTGAAAAAAATGAAGCTTTTATGATAATTGCTCAATTCAATCAAATAGGTATCAAAAGAACCCTTATCGATAATGGTTCTGCCCTTAATGTGTGTAGTGTGAATATCCTTGATAGATTGCATGTTGACAAGTCACAAATAATACTCGATTTCACATCCATTCAAGGATTTGATAATGCAGCAAAGAAACCACTTGGTATAATCACTTTTCCTATTAAAGTTGGGGTGGCTACTTTGCAAACTCCTATTCATGTCATCCCTTATGATCTTTTATATAATCTTCTTTTAGGAAAACCATGGATTCATGAGGTGAATGTAGTGATGTCGACCCTTCATCACATAATGAAATATGTCTATAAAAATAACATTTATCAAGTTGAAATAAACCCCGAGCTTGAAAGTTGCTTGCACCTTGAAAAACAAGCTACAAGTCCTTTGAAAAAATTAATTCCAACATCCAATATAGACCCCCTTCAAATTGAAAAAAATGATGAGGAATCAGTGTTTAAATTATTTGGTGATGATTGGGGATCCTTAGAATTCACACCTTCATTTATGGGAAAATACATAATCACAGAAAAGAAAGATGAGAAACAAGAACAACCAGCCATCATGTCGACTCAAAATTCCAAACAATCATCTCAAACATCTATCTCCTCTACTTTGGAAGAAAATGCAACACACACAACAAATTTTGATGAGATAGATTATCAATCTCTGGAGCCTAATTTGAAAGAAATGGAAATACTTGATGGAAAATGCTATGAACTTCTGAAACAATTAGGCTACATTGGAAAAGGGTGTGGAAAACATGAACAATATATTCATGTTCCTATCGAACCTAATACGCAAGAGACAAAAACTAGATTGGGCTATTCCTTTTCTAAGATGAAAAAAGCTACTCAATGACCATCTTTGAACATAAACACTATTACATGTCAACCAAAACACCAACTCACAATCAAACATCCCAAAATTCTTGCTATGAACTTACCACCATCATGGCAGTATGTTGACAGTGATGAAACTCTAAAACAAATGTTAGGATTTTATGATAACACATCCTCTACTACTCCCATGAAATGGGTTACCTATGTTATGATAGTTACCAAGAAAAATGATAGTGATATCACTAAAGAACCTTATGATTTTGAAGTTCCTAAATCTAATACACTCCCTTTAGGAGATACAATTGGTGTGCCAATGGACCTCGATGATAAATACAAAGTTATTAAAATTGGAAAGTGCCTTGATGATGAAGAACAAGAGGACACTACAACTTTACTTCATGATTTTCCTAAAAAAAATTCTTGGAAATATTTTGATATTCCAAGAATTGACCCAAAAATTGTGACACACAACATCGTTCTTGCTGAAAATTCTAAACCCATTCACCAAAAGATACGAAAAAATGTACCCTAACATAGCTTTGCTTGTTAAAGCAGAGCTTGAAAAACTCCTCGATGCAGGATTCATTCGACCTATTGATTATTCTTCTTAGATCTCAAACATTGTCACAATTGTTAAACCTGATAATCGTATTAGGATATGTACGAATTTTCATGATCTAAATAAAGTTTCCTTAAAAGACAATTTTCCACTTCCTAATATTGACACTATCATGGATTCAACTGTTAGACATGCTTTGTTGTCATTCATGGATGGATTTTCTAGTTATAATCAAATCCTTGTTAATCCTCAAGATGAATACAAAATCACATTTACAATTGTTTGGGGAACGTTTTATTGGGTTGTAATGCCCTTTGATTTAAAGAATTTTGGTGCAACTTATCAACAGGAAATGACATTGATCTTTCATGATTAAAAATCCACAAAATTTTGGAAGATTATGTTGATGAAATCCTTGTTAAATCCGCAACAAGACAAGACAATGTAAATTTTCTTTGAAAAATCTTTGAATGAATACGTAAATATAATATGTGATTAAATCTGAAAAATGTGTCTTTCACTTGGATAGTGGTAAACTTTTGGGGTTTGTCATATCCTATAGAGGAATTGAGGTGGAAAAAAAGAGAATTGATGCAATTATTAACATGCCACCTCCTAGGAACATTTCTCAATTGCAAACATTACAAGCCGAATTCAAGTGATATATCGCTTCGTTGCATCTTTAGCCAATCAAATATTACCTTTCATGCATCTTCTTAAAAAGGGTGTACCTTTTGATTGGGATGAGGATTATAGATAGGCTTAATTGAGAGTTTAAAGGAATACCTTGCAACTCCACTTGTTTTACAATCCGTCATGCCAAACAAACCATTTATCTTGTACATAGCTTCATTAGCCCATGCACTTGCCGCATTGTTGGCTCAACAAGATGATCATGGAAAAAAACATCCTATTTATTACATCATTCGAACCTTAATTCATTATGAAACTCAATATTCACCAATCAAAAAATAATGCTTGGCTCTTGTATTCACTACTAGTAAGTTACAACATTATTTAATAAATGGTTAAATATAAGTCATAACAAAATTTGATCCCCTTAAACATCTTTTCAATGAAAAAAACCTTTATGGATGCTTAGCTAAGTGGTTGATGTTTCTATCTGAGTTTGACCTTAAGTTTGTGACCCAAAAAGAAATTAAAGGACAAGCCTTAATAGATCACTTAGTTGATGCTCCTTGTCCTCTCGCTTTACCTAATCACGACTTCTTTCCTAATGATAGTGTCTTGATCACTGATATTAAAACATGGGAATTTTATTTCGCTAGATCTAAGTGTTGAACACATTCTGGTGCTGGAGTGGTATTAATTTTGCTGACGGAAAACCAATTCCTTTGTCCTATCGGTTAAATTTCCTATGCACAAATAACATAGCTGATTATGAGGCATTAATTACGGGATTGCAAGTTGCTTTAACAATGGATGCAAAACATATCAAGATATTTGGTGATTTGCAATTAGTAATCAAAAAAATCAATGGGACATATCAAACTAAACATGACAAGTTATCAAAATACAAGGATCTTATAATGAAATTATTAGAGAAGTTTGAATCATTCACCATTGATAACATCCCATGAAAAGACAATAGACATGCAGATGCAATGGCGAGTGCAACCTCTCTTATATCTCCACATGATCCTTCCACTAACTTCACCTTTTTTATTCACCCCATCATAAAAAATTTGATTGACACTCACTCCAAAGGCATTTGAACAATAACTCAAGATGAATCGCATGAATGGTATGATACAATCTACCTTTATTTAAAATATGGTACCATTCCTAAGCCCACAACGACAAACACTTGAAATTGTTTATGCAAATTAGCAACCAAATACGTGATACTCCTTGATGTGTTGTATAGAAGATCCTTTAATGGTATCTTACTAAGGTGTCTTAAGGATTCTAAAATCCCTATAGCCCTTGAGCAGGCTCATACTAGTGCATGTGGAGGTCATTTTGGAGGATGGTCGTTAGTGCAAAAACTCATTTGTATGGGATATTATTGGAGACATATGGAGAAAGATTACTTTACTGACGTTAAACGATTTCACAAATTTCAAGAACATAGAAATTTGATCAATGCTCCTACTTCTAAGCTCCATGCCCAAGTTCCCATTTGGTCATTTTCAGTATGGGAATTGGATCTTTTCCAATCTTATTGGAAAAATTTCACCACCTCTTCTATTAGAGATACATTTATCATAACCATCACATACTATTTCAAAAAATGGGTGGAATCTAGATTCCTCTTATATCTACAAATGCTAAAGTAATTTAAAATTTCATATTGGAACACATGGGTATGTGTAGGATCATCATGGAAAAAATAGGCCCTTAAGTGGTGAAAAATTTAGAAAAGTCAAAGTTAGGCAACTTGACATAAAAAAATTGAATAAGTTATCTATATTATTTCAAAAATATGTAAGAATAGAATCTGTAGCAAAATGAATGTAGTTTCTAAACTACTAGGTTTAGTTAAAAAAAAGCTCTATTTGGTGAAAATTTGAAATTTCAATACAATAGTACTTAAATTTTAGGGAAAAAATAAGTATGTGTCTGTCTGACCGCCCTAACCACAATTAAATGATAATATTTTTTTACAAGATTTTAGATATAAGTAGAGGACTCATGTCCCAATGTGATGCATATTTTGTTGTTATTTTTACAAGTAAATAATTAATTATAAATTTTTTTATTAAAAATTTTAAAAAATATAAAATACTTGTATGTCTGACCACCTTAACTTGGTCAAAACTTCATGAAATTCTTTTTTTTAATCCTATAGTATGCAAATTATAGAATGCGACACATGTTTTGGATTAAAAAATGTGATACCGTTTGAAAGATATAGATGTTTTTCAATCAGCCTATCAATCAAGACTTTAGTCGTAATTCAAATAGAAAATTAATAATAATTATTTATTATATTCAAAGTAAAGCATAATTTATGTTGGTGGAAAGATGATTATCTCCTTTAAAAACCCTTTTCGTTTCATCAATTTTGGGTAAAAAAAAAAGTTGTCAAGCACATACCCTACACATACCCATCATATCGCCACTTTTTGGCCCATCATGATCCTCCACGTACCCACATATTTTCTCACTTTGGACTTCCTTCCACAATTGTTTCAGACAATGGAACCCCACTTAAGAACAATGAGGTAAAGAATTTTCTTGAAACATTCAACATTAAACATTGATTTTCTGCATCGTATTATCCACAATCCAGTGGACAACCTGAAAGCACTAATAAGATTCTAGAAAAAATCCTCAAGAAAAATATTAACAAACATCATAAGGATTGGTATACACAATTATATCTTTTTGTTTGGGCTTATCGAATGAGTGTTAGATTATCTATAGGAACTACACCTTATAATCT
The DNA here is from genome assembly GCA_007258455.2 of Sequoia sempervirens. Taxonomy (NCBI): domain Eukaryota; kingdom Viridiplantae; phylum Streptophyta; class Pinopsida; order Cupressales; family Cupressaceae; genus Sequoia; species Sequoia sempervirens. The sequence goes on along the minus strand of VDFB02000013.1, from coordinate 195,691,690 downwards.
TGTTTATGGCACTCATGCAATCATGCCCTTGGAGTTAGAAATTTCTATGTTGTGAATTGCTCTTTAAGACCTTATTGATAATGCCACTTATAAATACCAATGATTGCACAAACTTGAGATGCTTGATGAAAAGCGCATTAACTCTCTTCAACATCTCCAAGCTTACATTAAACAATTACAATGAAAACACAACACATGTCATTCCTAGAACGTTTCATAAGGGTAATTTTTTTCTTTATGATAATCAATGTAATACTAATGTTGACAATGAAGATAAAGATAAATTTAGCCCTAATTGGTTAGGACCTTACATAGTTGATACCAGTTATGGGTCTAGTTCTTATGTCTTAACGAAGCTTGAGGGAACACACCTTAAGGAACCTATTAATGCCACACATTTGTGTTGTTATTACCTCTAATCTCTTTGAATAGTATGATTGTTAAAACAATGTTGTCTAAACTTATTTGGTGTCATTCTAAATAATTTTCATATTGTTTCATTCTCAACAACTGATCATGCAATTGTCTTGAACACTAAGGTAATTATTTAAGTTTATTTTATAATTACTTTAAGACTCATATATTCACCCTTGTGTTATGTTAAGTTAGATCCTTATATGAGTTATAGGTGTATTTAATTTAACATATTCTCTAATAAAAAATTTTGTATCTATTGTGAAACTAAAATATGTTTTACATTAGATCACATAAATCATGTTAAATTATGTAGAAATTAATTAAAAAAATTTACTGTGAGTTATTTAATTAATCACATTGATATTTAACATCCAAAAACATTAAGAAAAATTATAAAAACATTAGGTGAACATGTATATATATATATATATATCTCAAAAAAAAATTTATATACATCTCAGTGTCATATAAAAAATCACCAAGGTTTGTAAGAGCTAGACCCCTTGGGCTCTAGTGCTAATGATCTAGTCTCTAGATGTCATGAGACAATCATATGTGATCATGACTGTGAGCTGCTAAGTCTAAGTGCATACTCTAGACCCTGTACTCAACCAACAGCCACAAGATTCTCCTTTTCCATCTGGTCCCTCTCCACTCGTACATGTGCTAGCTCTGCATGTAGTCTTTCAAACTCTACTGAGGTCTTTGATGATTGTCCTACACTCTCAACTCAATGAAGTCATCTCCTCATGCTCTCATACACTACTCGTAACCTCATGAAAGGTCTGAGTGACTCTGGCTCCTCTTCCATGATTGGTGGGGGCATGTAGTCAGGGTCCATCTCCTCCTCATCAATGGAAGCATGCACTATCTCTATGGTAGCTTGATGATAGAAATCTCACTAGTCTCTCATCACTCCTGCAAGATAGACAAGTACATAATCAGTAAACATCATCATGATATATACATATAAACAAAGCATAAAATACTAAATTACATGCATAAAAACAAAAACATCATCAGCTATGTCTCCAGATGAATGAGGAATATCAACCTCATCCTCTCTAGGGGCATGGAGAATGTGCTAGCCTCTCTCTAACTTTGGGTGTTGATGTATGTTGTAGCTACTGCATGTGATTGGGTTTTGTAAGTGTGTGAGGAATCTCAATGCTCATACCAATCCTTAGTCGCCACCTCTTCACCCTCACTCAAGGGTGGATCCTCCTCATAATACTCATCCTCCTCATAATCCTCATCACCCTCATCCTCCTCTCCATCCTATTCCTCATAGTCAGGATCGGCCTTTGACTTATACTCATCATTGATAACATTAGTAAATATATCTACTGGCCTGTATATTACATCCTCGACCCTCTTCTCTGGCTCATCTCCCTCATTTGGTGTTGGTCATGCATCACCTATAGGGATATCCATGGGGAACAAAGGAGTTGGTCATGTCACTAACCACCACTCATCGTGCTCATCTATGCCACCAACATCATCATTTTTGGTGACTGGTGGGCAGTCATGATCTAAATCATTAGAATCACTCTCGTGAACATGATCTATAGTAAGCCAAATAGTATCACCTAGCCTCTGAGTTCTCCTCATTGATCACCTAATGAAGGGGCATGCCCTCGATGGTGTCTGCATCTGCCCAAACTATCACATGAATCAACCATAATAGAAAGTTCATACAACATCGTCATACCTCTCAGCTAGAAACCTATCCATCTGCATCCTCCTCAGCTATCCTATGGGATCTGACCACTATAGAGTGAGTAGATAGGGTCTCTGTAAGATCTCATCCTCCTCCAGCCAGTCAAATCTCACCCTCCAAAAATGTAAATATTTGTACTACCACAAATGTCATAGAGGATATCTAATGCTCGTGGATATCCTGTAGCTATAGCACAAGGGAACCTGACATGCTTGGTGCATGTAATATGCTCGAGGCACCACACTTGCAAAAGTGTGCAATGCACCATACTATCAATCTCTCCAAATACAAATTTTCCAAGATCATAATATAAGTGTGGTAGGATGCAATGACCCCAAGCACAAAGTATCCTATTCTCATACATCCCTTGAATCAAGTGTACTAATCCTCCATCTAAGTGTACCACTCATCCATTAGGATTGAGAAAAAGAGACATTATATGCATCATAATCCATCTAACAATAAGAGTTCACGAATATAGAAGCATGGGAAGCTCTCATGCACTCTCACACACTCATCATGAAGAGGTGCATCCAAACAATACTACATATCCATCTTCTCGCAGAATGACCGATCCCCCTAGAAATATACTCGCTCTCCCTAAAAAGGAACTTAGAGAATATGGTGTACATCCTCGAGTGTGATGGTCATCTCCCTGGTAGGAAGATGAAAGGTACATGTATTGGCATCCTAATGCTTGAATAGGGCCATAAGCATGGCATCATGGTATCTCATGGGTGGCATCATATATTCCCAATAGATACCTACTGCCTATAAATGCTCTATCTCTACTGTTGATAACACTGGTGCTAAATCTCTTAGAAAACTAATTTTCCTTCCCCCTAGCCGTTGTCCTGACCGAGAAGGGACCTATCCAAATCATTGCAAAATTCTCTAAAATTTAATCTAATATCTTCAATTTTTACATATTTCATCATGCAAGTGTGCTAAAGTAAATCTAATGTGGTTTTTAATAGCCCTGGACACTTTAGAACCCTTTTAGGACACTTTACAAAGAAATGGGACACTTTGCGAAGAAACAAGACACTTTGCGAACAAATGGGACAATTTGCAAAATTTTTTACAAGATCCTAAATTAACCTATCCATGTATTAAAAATCATTAAATTATTACAAAATCATGAAATTTGCAAAATTGACTCACCTCATAATACAACTCGTTGCATGCCAGCTGCTCTCAAAGCTCATCTAACCGTGAAGGCATGTAATCTCGTCTAGTTGGCATCTTCTTGTCTCACTCGTCACTCTCATGCTATAAGAAGGTAAAATGCAATAGTAAGTGACACATTACTTTATTCTACTTATTTTAACCTATTTTCATCACTTTTACTCTCATGCAATAAATTAGGGTTATTTTCTCTTAAGATTTACTAAAGCATCTTTTCTTCAAAACAACATAATGGGAGCTAGGGAAATCCATTTTCAATAACATTTGATGCATTGGAATCATGATACCACACTCAACATCATCAATCATCTATCATTATGTTGCATGGTACTTGGAAATTCCGTATGGTATGATGTTCTCTATTCAACAAGGCTAGATTGCTATCTTGATCCACTTCCATAAAGCAAGCAGAATCAAGGGGGGGCATACATCTACCCTCAAATTGGATTCCTAGGAGTTAGATAAAGTATTTTTGGACCATGAATGAATATGTGTTGAGAATGTGGTTCCTAATGTTGTGGTTTTGTAGATAACTACATTGGGGGCTTTGTTCTCCAATCTTTTGAATGAGTATCCATTTATGTAATAAAGTGCACTATTTAGAGTCTTTAAGCTTACATATGCACATAGAGTCATATGGGCCCTAAAGTGGGGGCTAAATATGGCATAGAAAATTGGACACTCCTGAGAAAAGAGACAATTTCATGCCTAATTAGACCTACTTTTGAGTACCTATGCATTATTTATCCTTCAAACTAACATTTATAGGCCCCTAAAACCCATTCTTTTTTTTATCTAGAGGCCCGTTTCACTTGAGAAATCGCTTAAAACCTGACAAACAACATTCAATTCATCCATATCTCAAAAAACCACATTGGAAAACCACTAGTGGGACCCATTTGCCAAGGGTGGCGAATGAGTCCCTTTTGAGGGAAATTTAAAATTTTAAGGGGAATTCAAGTAATTCAACTTAATTTTTCAGTGAATGTTGGCCTCTTTGGTATAAATAATAGGAAAATTAGGTGTTGATGCTTATAAATACTCATTTTAAGTCATTTTTCATATCTCTTAGTCATTTCACATAAGAAAATTCTAAATTCAATTCTTCCACAACAAGTTTCATTAGAAAAGTTGAAGTTTTAAGGCAACAAACTACGGTTTTTGTAGGTCTTATAGCTCACTTTTTGGATCAAGGCCTTAACATTTCAAGGAGTTGGTGATGGATTCCTATGGTGAATCATGGAGAAATCTAGGCTGAGAAGATACAACTAGCCATCAAATCACATCTAATGACTTGTTTTCAAAGTGATTCCATCTTCCATTTCTTCTCTATCTTCATATTAAGGTTTGCATTTCATTTACATTCCATTATAATGAAATTCATCTCCATTTTTTATGCATTGTATGATTTCTAGGGTTGAAGCCCTACATCATTCAAATCACAATTGCATATCTTATTGTAGCACAAATAGAATAGGGTTTTACCATACTTCAAACTTTCCTAGTCTTTAACAAACCTAAGGTTAGGGTTTTATGTATATTTTTATCAATTTAATGTTTGATTACCAAACTAGGGGTTTGACTAAGAAAAACCCCCCATTAGACAAACAACTTTAAGCTATTTTGTAGGAATTTTTTGAGACCCCAATTTAGGTTTTTGTCAGAAAGTGTTGTACAAGTGTCAAGGTACATAATAGAGACTTGAAATTATAGAAATTTGAAAGTGGGCCGATTCACCATGAATGGTGAATGAGTCCCTCATGAGGTAATGTTTTGAGTTAGTTGCAGATCCAAACACCTAATTTGCAGAAATTAGTTTTTGGGTAGAAAAACCTTGACCTGGGATTGATTCACCCAGGGTAGCGAATGAGTCCCAATCATCTTAAAAGTTATATTTTCTAGATTTCCAAATTTTTTTCTAGTCATCTTCAACTTTACAGGTGCACACATTCTGAAAAACATCTTTTTGTTTGTTTAATTTTCATTTTTTTTCATTCTTTTAAGCTTTTTGCGAACAACACTATGTTTTCAAACATTGCATATTTCTTAGGTTTTGCATTCATATTTATTCAATTACATTACTTATTTTCATTTAGATCATCTCATTTATCCTTAATCCATCACACATACATTGGATTGAGTGAACCACTTCAATTTTGGAGTTATTCTATCTCTCTCCTTTTAGGTGGAAGATCCTAAGATTCCAAGAGAATCCTATAGAATTCCAACCACAAAATTGTTGGTCCACATATATTGGATAATAATATTTTGCATCTTTTCATATACATTGTTTATATTGCTAAAAAATTGCATGAAATGGTTACAAGTGCTTTTTTTTTTGTTCGAAAAATGCTAGTATCTTACATAACTAGACATATTAAGAAACATTCCCTATCTTATCCCTCTACGATTATTTTTGTGATAGAGAATACAAACTTGTACATACCTAACACTCATATTTGTTCTTCTCCTAATATCTCTCCTATTGGAAAAGAAGATATTTTGGTTATAGAAGAACCAATTAATGAGAGTTTTAAGAATCCAAGATGTTTCTCTTCTCTTACCTCTTTTTGTGGACAAGAAATTAATAAATAAGATAACACAACCATAGGTAACCATGAAACTAACATTTTTTTTTCTCCTAGTATCACTCCTTGTTGTGAAGATGATACTTTGATGTTAGAAAACCTATTTTGAAAAGGTCATGAAAATATTAGTTATCCACCTTCCTCTAAAGAAACCCTTGTTGCACATGACAATTCAACCCTGGATCATTCCCCTACTTGTGGTAAATTCATTTTAGAAGAACCAATCCTTGAGTTTCAAGAACATTTGGTTTTTTGTTCTCCTAAAAACCCTCCTCCTAGGGAGGATATCATGATGCAAGACAAGGATAACTCTCACTTGCTAAGGGATGTTAACATTATTCAACCTCAACTCATTCTTTACCCCCCTTCACATAAAACTCAAATTCAAGCCAAACCTGAACTTGTCCTTTACCCACCTAAGAATAATGTATCACAACAGTCGAGTCATGATACCATTGCTCATACATATAACACTCAAAATAATATGAAACTACAACAACAAACCACAACACCCCTACCCTTTCCTAACCCTATCATACCCAATCCTATCTTACCAAGACCTCCTAGTGGTAAGGAGTACAATCTTGTCAAACAACTAAAGAATACTCTTTCTAAGATATCATTATGGTACCTCATTCAAGTCTTCCCTCATTATCACAACATGATTCAAAATGCTTTACAACAAGTTCTTGTTCCTTCTAACATGAAAATAAATAATCTAGCAGCCATGATTCAAGCCATAAATGTTGAAATTGTTTTCCACCAAAGTGAGCTCCCTCCTTTGGATGTGCAAAACCAAAATGAATCTTTCATGATCATCACTCAATACAAATAAAAATGGATTAAGAGAAATCTTGTATATACCATCTCCAGTCTTAATGTGTGTGGAGTGAACCTTCTCAATCAACTAGGCATCGATAAATCCATCATTCCACCCAATCCTTTATCCATCATGGGATTTGACAATGTAAGCAAACAACCACTTGGTTTGGTCACTTTACCTATTACAATTGGAATGGACACATTGGAAACACCAATCCATGTTATGCTTAAAAATCTTGCATATAATCTTCTCTTAGGCTGACTATGGATTCATGCAATGAATGGTTTTCCTTCTACTCTTCATTTCAAAATGAAATACATCTACAACAACAAAGTGTACATGCTTGAAGCTAACCCTCACCCAAACAGTTGTTTGAACATTGAGAAAAACACAAAAAATCCCTTGAACACATTAACACCAATGACACAAGTGGAACCCACACAACAAAAAGATAAAAAACATATTGAAAAAGTCACTATGCTATTAGAAGATGATTGGGGTTCCTTGGATTTCAAACATGACTTCATGGGAAAGTACAAAATAATCCACAAAGATTCAAGTAAGGGAAAATAAACCACAATTATGATAACACAAAATTTGGACAACCTTTCAAAAGAATCCACCTCAACCACATTAGACAAAGAAGAAAACTACACAACAACCTTTGATGAACTTAATCATGAACAAACTTCGATTTCCAAAGCAATGAAGAAGCTTTATGGAAAAGGTTTTGAACTCAGGAAACAACTTGGATATACTGGAAAAGGATGTGGTGCTTGAGAATAAGGTATCCACAAACCTATAGATCCTAACATGCCACAAATGACTCACGGTCTTGGTTATTGTCCTTTGATAGACATAATCAAGCCTTTTGTCAACATCAATGCTATCACAAACGATCCTTCTAAACCAACCTTAACAGTAGTACATCCTAAGATGATTGACACTACTGGTCTTAATCTTTCTCTTGAACCAAAACACACAAGGAACTCTTCACTTAACATCAATGTCATCTCACATCACACTAAATATTTGTAATAGATAGATTTTCCCTCCTCTTGCAAGAGTGAGAAGAAAATATTGCAATATAAAGAACCTTGCAAAGGTATGACATCATGTACTAAGCAAGACATCTCTTTGCCACCAACAACATAAACTACTTCTCCCCTTGATCAAGAGGGTATCTTGTCGAGACTCCTCCAAGATCACTTGATATCCCTTCCCTCATGAACTCGAAGGAAATGCTATTAAAAGAATTAATTTTGTGCCTATCATAGAGTTCATGGTCATTCCACTAATGAATGTAAGGCTTTGAGAAGTAAAATACATCTTAAGGAGTTTGGTATACTTCCCCATGTGGGGGCACCTAATTCCTCTAATTAATACTGATTTTCACTCTCACCCACATTTCAACAGCCATTTTGGCTCACCCTTTTCCTACACTAAGTGGGGACAAGGGGTTATGTAGCCTTGTCCTCGTATGCCACTTGTCATTGCCTCTTTTGGCTAGTAGTTAACCTTTAATGAACATATAAAAGCAAGCTTTGTATGTGAACAACATGCCTTAAGTTGGCTCGCATGTTACATACTACCTTATTCATGATGTAGCTTCTCAAAAACATATGACTTGGCATAGAGCTTTCTGAGTAAGCTCTCATGTTCTCCTTCTTCTACTTTAAAGAAATGTCTCATAGTACTGATGTTTGCAACTGCTTTAAAGTGGGGGAATACATCCACACTCACATTTCATTGTGTGATTTTCTTTTTCTTGTGATTTCCTCTATTGGAATCATTAGGCACAATGGTCCCTAAAATGAGACATTGCACTAATTAAGAAAATTCCCTTTGATAATTCCTTACACCATTCTGCATTAACAATGTCTATGAGTGTCAAGCATACGAAGTTTTTCTTATCTCATAGAGCTCAAAAATCATTTTCATGTGGCATGTTATTAAAGTTACTAGGAGGTATAACTTTGATATGGTTGAGCGGGACACCCATTCTCAAGCACAAATTTCCCCATAACACAAATTTCCCCATTCTGAAGTAAAGAGAAAATAAAGACAAAAAGGATAAGAAGTTCAAGAAATTGTATTATGTTAGAGAAGATGCTATAATTTCTAATGATGAATCTGATTTTGAGGATGATAATTATGAATGCTTGTTTCTATCCTTAGAGAATAAATTAGTGTCTATTAACTCTAGAATATGTGCAAGGGAAAGTTGTCTGGAGAACAAGAAGGAAGAGATGGAAGGTACTCTAGTTATTACCTTTCATGCTAGACAAGATGAAGATTATTGGGTGATTCACAATGGTTTCTCAAATCACATGACCAAACACAAAATTAAGTTTACTAAATTTTAAAAATATGATGGTGGATTAGTTGTTGTTGGAGATGATTTTGGTGCAAATATTATTGGAAAAGGAACAATTAGTTTTTATGGAAAACACATTGTTGATGATTTCTATTATGTTAAAGGCTTAAGGCATAATCTTCTGAGTGTTGGAAAAATGTGTAGCAAAGGATTCAAGCTTGTGTTTCAGGATAACACCTATGAGATCAAAAAGGGGTCCAGAAATGTGGTTTTTGTAGGAAGAAGAACATATGGAAGCATTTATTAGCTTAAGGGTGTTGATGGTCAATGCCCTATATCTCAAGTTAATGAAATTTGGCTATGGAACTAGAGGATGGGACATGTAAACTTTGATAATCTGATTAGGATTAGTTCAAGAGAGGTTGTCTGAGATTTTCCTAAAATCACAAATCCTACCAATATTGTTTAGAGAAGTTGTCCTTTGGGAAAAAAAACAAGATGTAGCTTTAAAGGAAAAGAGAAATCAACTACTATAACACTCAAATTGATTCATATAGAACATTTTGGTCCCACAAGAATAGGAAGTCTTAATGGTGACAAGTATTTCATGCTTTTGATTGATGATTATTCTAGAACATGGGATACTTTTCTTAGAGAGAAAGCTCAAGATCTAGATAGATTCAAAGTGTTCAAAGCTAGGGTAGAGAATGAAGTGAACTTGAGAATAAAATGTTTAAAGTCTGATAGAGGTGGATAATTTTCTTCCAGTGAGTTTAATACACTTTGTGAAGAGCATGGCATAAAGAGACATATTTTACTCCTAGAACTCCTTAATAGAATGGAGTTGTTGAGAGGAAGAATCATACTATTCAAGAGGATGCAAGAACTATGATTGAAGAGGCATATGTACCTAATGTATATCAGAGAGAGGAAATACACACTATTGTTTATATTCTTAGTAGAGTTCAGATAAGAGGTAACAACAGAAAGACTCCTTATGAGTTGTGGACTAGGAAGATTTCTACTATGAAGTACTTTAAGGCGTTTAGAAGCAGATGTTAAATTAAAAGAGATGATGAGAACCTTGAAAAGCTTGATGCTAGATGTGATGGAGGTATTTTTCTTGGCAATTCAACTAATAGAAAAGCTTATAGATGCTTCAATAAAAGATTGAGGAAGATTGTTGAGAATGCAAATGTGAAGGTTGATGAAGATATGCACATACCAGTTGAGATAAGTGAAGATGAACCAAATGAACCTATCTATGGAAAAGTACAAGAAGAGAATAAGGAAGAGGAAGAAAATATTGAAGAATAAGAAAAAGAAGCTCTCGAGCTTTCTCCTAAGATCCCAAAATATGTACAGAAGAATCATATAGAATAACAGATAATTGGAGATAAAAGTGAACATGTGAAGACAAGAAGAAAACTAGTAGCATGTGAGGTAAATCTATTTAGTTTCCAAGATAGAACATAAATCAGTGTGTGAAGCATGCAAGGATGAAAATTTGGTTAGAGAAATGAAAGAGGAGTTACAATAGATAGAGAAGAATCAAACATGGGAATTGGTTCCTAGACTTGTAAACAAGAACATAATTAGTTCAACGTAGGTGTTCAAGAACAAGCTGAATGAGAATGATGAAGTAGTAAGAAACAAAGCAAGACTTGTATGCAAAGGTTATTCACAAGTTGAAGGAATATAATTTGAGGAGATATTTTCCTTGGTGGAAAGAATGGAGGTAATTTAGATGTTTTCAAAATTCTCTACTCATAAATATTTTAAGGTATATTAGATGGATGTTAGGTTTTCATTTGTAAATGGAGAATTATAGGAAGAGGTGTACATGGACTTAAATAGGCTCCTAGAGCATTGTATGCAAGGTTGGACAAATATTTAACACAATAATGGTTCAACAAAGGCTTCGCAAACAACAATCTTTATTTTAAAGTTGAAGGAAACTAGATGTTGATTAGTGGTTGTCTAAGTTGATATCATTTTTGGAGGAAATAAGGGTATGTGCAAGAGATTTGCAGAGGAGATGCAATTTTTTTTTGAGATTTCTATAATTGGTGAGTTGAATTTCTTTCTTGGACTTTAAGTGAATCAAATTGATAAGGGAATATTCATTTCACAATCAAAGTATGTCAAGGAGTTGTTGAAGAAGTTTGGAATGGATGAATCTAAATTGGTCTATACCCCTATGGTGATTGGATGGAAACTGAGTAAGAATGATGAAACTCCTAAAGCTGATCAGAGCATCTACAAATCTATGATTGGAAAACTATTATATCTTATTGCTACTAGACCGGATATCATGCATGTAGTATGTTTGGTTGCCATATTTCAAGCAGAACCTAAAGAAGCACATGTTACAGCTATGAAGAGGATATTCAAATATCTAAAAGGAACTCTAGATTATGGCTTATGGTATCCTAAGGATACTAATTTCACTTTGAGTGCTTACACCGATGCAAGTTGGACTAGTTGTGTGGATGACCAGAAGAGTACAAGTGGTGGTGCATTCTTTCTTGGACGAATATTGGTTTTATGGCTAAGCAAGAAACATGATTTGGTTTCTTTATCTGTTGTAGAAGTTGAGTACAATATTGTAGCATCTAGCTACATACAGGTTTTGTGGATGAAGCAAACATTGAAGGATATAGAAGTGATATTTGATAAGCTAATCCATATGTTTTGTGATAATACAAGTGCAATAAATATTTCAAATAATTTAGTAATTCCTTCAAGAACAAATCATATATCTATCAGATATCATTTCTTAAGAGAGAAGGTATTGGAGAATGAAGTCAGATTGGAGTGTGTGCCTACAAAGGATCTGATTGTAGATATATTTACTAAGCCTCTTCTAAAGGATACTTTTGAGTATCTCAGAAAAAAATTAGGGGTTACTTCCCCTCCTTCTTTGAACTAGGTGCACATGAAGGTGCATTAGTCAAATGGATCTATAGATGAACTTCATTTGTCTAGACTAATGACTGGGTCTACTCCTCAGGGGGAGTAGGAAGTATCATTGTTGTAGTATGAAATGGGTGCACTCCTAAGGGGGAGTGATCATAGCTACATATTTCTAATGAATTATGCAAACCTTTTGTTCTTTTCCATTGATGTCAAACAAGGAGAGAAATTCATGTGAAAAACAGTGAAAGAAAAAGGAAGAGAGAATATTGCAAGGAAAAGAGAGCGTAGGAAATGTTGTGTAGGTTGTCTAATCTAAAAAATAAATGAGATTACAAGAATGGATTAGATGTTGTATTTGATGGTTTTTCACATCATGTGTTGCCATCAATGACAAAGTAGGAGATTGTTGCAAGTATGAATGAGTATGATGGTGTTGTCATTAATGTTGCCATTGATGTCAACACAATATAGGTTGTTGCAGAGAAAGAAATCAAGTGATTGAAACTTGTTCATGTATAGTTGAGATATTGTAGAGATTTTGTGAGTACACCAAGCTATCCTTATGGTGTTACAGGTGTGCTGATATGATGATTTTCCAAGTGCTTTCAAAAAATAATGAAGACGAATTTTTGTTTGTGTTCAAAATGTGCTCTAGTTTGTGCTCTACATTTCTTCTGTGTTGATCCTATTCTTGTGTGGATCTCAAGTGTTGTTTATGGGAATATATTGGTGATATATCATAGTTTTTAGCTTTTGGTTTGATGACAAGTGAAAGTTCTATTCACCGGTGTGTTAACTATTCTGACAAAGTTGTTTTCCTATGGACAGGGAGATTTTTTTTCTCCACAATCCTTCACTAGTTTATTTTTGATCTTTTGGATTTGGATGAAGGCTTGCAATGATTTTATCTATGTTATGACAAAAGTTTTCATGGTTTCATGCTTTGGACTTGATGAGTTTCAAAGTTTTTGTGTGTGTCTGTGTACTCAAGATGGACTAATGGAAAGTATTTTGTGTATGAAGGTTGTTGTAATTGTTGCAGATGAATCTGAAGGTATTTGAGATCTATTCCTATACCATAGAAAAAAGTAAAATTGCTTGATTTTGGGAACAATTGATGATAAATTAGACTTAATGAGGTCTTGATCTAGTGTTGTGATATGTTTTTTCACATCCACATTAGGTCTTGGACCCTTGAAAATTGAATACAATACATTTAACAATGTCTTGTAAAGGTGTAGTAAAGTATTGTAAAGGACTTTCACATCTCTCTAGACTTAATGAACCCATAAATTCCCTTAATTCAAGAATGTAAAACATATCTAATGGCATCCTCACATATATCTAGAAGGCTTGTAAACTTTAATCTAGTGTTGTAATGTGTCCTAAAAATTCACATTGGATGTTATTCCTTCCTAGGTTGTGTGGACCTCATTTGAGTGTTGTAAAGTGTATTTAATCACACTTTCACATTGAATTCTATGTCCCAACCCATAATTAACATTTACATCATCATTAATAGGCCTCTATTACCCCATATCGTGCATCTAGAGGCAATATTTGAAGAAATACCTGACAAAGTCATCATATAAACCTTCTTTCCTTACTTCCTAGCATCATAGCTAGAAAATGGGCCCCAATGGGACTAATTCACCATCTATGGCAAATGAGTCCTTGCCAAGTGGTACTAATTCACCCAAGGTGGCGAATGAGTCCCATTTGGGCCATTTTTGACTTTTGAGTGGGAAATTTTGGAATTTAAGTTAGGGTTTTCTTCATGTTGGCCTTGGGGATTCAATTTATGGGTAAATTAGGATAGTTTCCTATAAATACAACCTTCTAATTCCTAATTCATAATCTCTTAACTCATTCACATATCTCTTATCATCTATCTTCTCTATCAAGTCAAGCAAGCTATGGTTTCATCATTGCAAGTCACCAAGATAATTCCCAAAGACATTCGAGGGTAGAGTCTTCATGTTTTTTTTTGCAAAAATTCAAGATCAATCATCATGGAAAGGTATTAACTCCATTTTTTTATGATTCATTACATTCTTTCATGATTTTGTTTTAATTACCTAAAATGGGTTTGACCAAGGAAAACCCCCATGCCCTAACATCCAACATTTCTCTTTCTTGTCTTGTTTGTTTGTAGATTTAGACATCTTGGAGGCTTAGAGATAATTGAATATTGAATTGAAAATTTACTCAAGTCATCTCTTCATTGGATAAGGAAAAGTATCAACAAAAAATCACTTTCAAGCTAGGATTTAACAGTTTCATAACTAGACACCAAAAGAAATAGAAAGTGTAGACTGAGGGATCCTATTTCCACATTTGAATCTTCAAAAAATAAAAATTGGACTCGTTCACCATGAGTGGTGAATGAGTCCAAATTCCAAGCCTGATTTTTGTTTTCTACATTTTTGGATACCCATTTGTCTAAAACATGCTCTAAAACAATTTCATAGAACTAGGACTAATTCATCCAGAATGGTGAATGAGTCCCACCAAGCCTAAAAATTAGGATCAACAACATTCCAAATGTCATTTCTAGTCTTCATCAATATCTTAGGTGCACACTTTCAATTTCATCCATTTCTGTTGCAGTTTGTATTCATTTCAAATTCATTTTTGGATATCATAATGTGTTTTCAAACATTGCATACTTCATTAGTTTTGAATTTATAATCAATCAAATTCATCACTTTGCTACATTTAGATCATTTCATTTAGTCATAATTTCATTATACATCCATTAATTTGAGTGAACCACCTAGATTTTGGGTGTGGGATCTATCTCTTTCCATTAGGTGAAAGACCCTAATTGAGAAAACGAGAGTTATAGTATTCGACGACCCCTAAAATCTATGGTTTAGTTCATGTGTATGGTGAAGCATGTTCTATGGTCCACATGTTATCTTCTTATTGTAGAAGTGTGTACTTCAAAGTTCATTGGTGTTTTCATTAGGTTTGGAAAACCTTGTGTCTACACATCATGCAAAGGATATGTATTAATTTAGGAAGTGTGTGATTGATCTGAGATGTTGTTTTGGGTCTTGGTTAAGTGTTTGTTTGGTCTTCTCTAATTCTCTTCCACAATGGGAGTGTTGAGTTATTGACCCAATTTGAATTTGTAAAATAAAGCGTGTGTAGCCGACCTTGGAGAAAGTTTCTAAGGTTGAAGATGGTGTAAATACAAGTTGATATGTTATGGATTGAATGTATCAATAATTCCAAAAGTTCTAGCAAGAGTATTCCAAAGTGAATTGAGGAAGAATTACTTTAATGTGTTAGACTTTTGAAAGCAGTGAACTAGTGGTGTCTACAATCTTCTGATCAAGGCTGCGGATGTGTGTAATTTGTTGTGGTGGATTTTTTTGTTATCTTTTATATATGTAGGAAGTGAGAATCCTTGTTGGATAGTGAGTCCTATCTATAGGAAATGAGCCTTGTATCCTGATAGTGAGTCCTTCTTGGGCAGTGATCCCTTTGGTAGTGAGCCTCTTTGTGATCAGTTTTGGAAGTACATTATATTGTGAGTTAATCCTCATCATGGTTTTTCCCTTGTTAGGTTTTCCACATAAATTTGGTATTTCTTGTGTTGATATTTCTTTTTGTTATTTGCAAATGTTTCATATTCATACTTAATAACAAAATAAAGTGGACTTGAAGTTGATAAGTGTTTTAGATTTGTGAATGTGTTTGGTGACAACTGATTCACCCCCCCTCTCAGTTTTCTTGTTCCTTTCAATAGGGTAGATCATTGGATTTGTGAACACGAATGGCTAGTCAAGAAGATTCTTCTGCAAACAAGCCACCTAGGTTCAATGGAACATATTATACCTTCTAGACCTCATTGATGAAGGGATATTTGTGATCTTTAGGATTTTATGTGTGGATGTCCATTGTGAATGGATAGACATGACTAGCCACAACTCTTACTAATGTTGTAGGAAAAAAGGACTGTGAGAACAATGAAAATATATGGATTTCTATTATGAACAATTTGTCTAGATCTATGCATAGTAAGGTTACATATTATAAGACTACAGATGATGTTTGGGATACATTGAAAAAGATCTATGAAGGGGATAACAAGGAAAAATTGGAAAATATTCAAATACTGAGATCTAAATTTGAAGGCCTAAAGATGACAGAAGAAGAGAAGATTGCATATTATCTTTTCAGAGTTAATGATATAGTGAACTCTATTAGAGGATATGGAGAAGAAGTAAAAGAGGATTGCATTGTAATAAAAGTTCTAAGGTCAATGACAAAAAAATATGATCCTAAGAATTTTGCAATAGAGGAAGGAAGAGAAATAAACAAAGTTACTCTTAATGAGCTACATGGTATACTCACTGCATATGAGATGAGGATGGGAGATGTAGAACCATCTAGTAAAGAAGTTACATTCAAGGTTTCCAAAAAAGTGAAGGATTAAGCACCTGAGAAAGACAAACCTAAAACTACCACATCTAGACATGATGAGACTGATGAAGAAGAGGTAAACTTCATTAGGAGACTAAGAAGAGGATCCAAAAAGTATAAAGGTAAGTTACCATTTAAATGCTTTGAATGTTGTAAAGTAGGTCATTTTAATTCTAAAGATCCCTAAAATAAGAAAGGTAACATTGAGCAAGAGGAAGATGATAAAATGAAGAAACCCTACTACCCTAAGAGAAGGGGTTTTCATAAATGAAGAAAATTCTATAAATTCAAGAGGATAGTGATATTTCAAATAACTGTAATAGCTAAGATGATGAGAAAGATTTTGACTTCATTGTAGAAGAAATTGAATTCCTTTTTATGGAAAAAGAGCCTAAGGATTAGACAAGTTGAAAGGTTAAAGATATTGGTTAGGTAGGTAAAGAAGAAGGAGAGGTTAACTTGGAAGGATAACTTATGTATGCTCTAGATGAGATAGATTATCTTAGAGATGATATTGAACTATTGAAAAAGGAAAACTTAAAGAAAAAGAAACTGGCACAAAAGGAATCATACAAAATAAGAAAGGATATTGAGGGATCTAATTAGATGGTAGTAAGTCTAAAACTTCAATTGGAGGAAGCCAAAATAATGGAAGGAGTGATGAAATCAAAATTAAAATCTGAAGTGGACAGATGCATGAAGCTTGAAGCATATATCATTTCCTTGAGAAAGGATTTGGAGAAAGCTAAGGATCATGTTGAAAAAGGCTTGAAGCTGAAAGGTGGTTCTAAATTTATGGATGAAATATTGAGTACAAAAAATCTAGCTAACAAGGAGAAATCAGGCTTAGGATTGGAGAAAAGGTTGAGTTCTTTTGTTGATGCATCTACAAAAATTATATGAATGATTTAGGGTTGGAAAAAAGTCTAAATCTATCAATAAAATTGATTGCAAAGGAAGTGAACTCAAAGATAAATATACAAAAGTTGAGAAAACCAAGGAAGTAAAGAAGCCTACTATAGACAAGAAGGATAACAAATCTGCTCAAAATCCTTCGAAGATAAGGCAAAACTTTAGAAGAACTTATGTTGATGGATTCACAAGAGTGCATGATCCAAGGGGGCCAAGACAAAGAAGATCACCTCATCCAATTCAAGGAAATGTTATGATTAGGTATTCATCATAATTTTATGGTTATAGCTATTCTTGTAATCAATTTGGTCATAGATCTAGTGAGTGTAGAGTTGTCCCTAAAAGGAATGCAAACTTTGTAAGTAAGAATCAATTTTCTCCTTTAGTGGATATGAATGTAGTTTGTTTTAACTATAATAAATTTATCCATATAAATAAGAATTTTAGAACAAAGCTTATGAGAACAAATGTTAAGAATGAGAAAAATAATGATCCACCTCCTAGAGTAAACAAAGAATCTGAAATTATGGAGGATAATATAGAAAAAAAAGCTAAGAAGGCGTGGAAAGAAAAAAGGAGAAATCTCCATGCAATCAATGATTGCATAGACATCACTGCATGCCAAGAAGAAATATATATGGGTGATAAATAGTGGCTAGTCCAAGCACATGACTAGAGACAAATGAAAATTCATCAAACTCAAGACATGTAATGGAGGATCTGTGAGTTTGGGTGATAACACTACAACCAAGATTTTTGATAAAGGCATCTTGAGCTTAGATGGTAAAAACCCCACTAAAGATGTTTTATATGTGCAAGGATTGAATCTCAACCTATTGAGTATAAGCCAAATACATGACAATGGTTGCAAATTCATCTTTGATTTAAAAGGATCCAAAATAAGGAAGAATGGAAAAATAGTTAGACAAGGATTGAGAACTGAAAACAATCTTTATAACCATTCTCAAGTAAAAGGTCAAAGCTATTTGATATGACAAGCTTGTTATGGGTATGTGCAGGATCATGATGGACCAAAAAGTGGCAATATGATGGGTATGTGTAGGGTATGTGGCTGATGACTTTTTTTATCCAAAATTGATGAAACAAAAAGGGTTTTTAAAGGAGATTCTTAAATTTCCACCAATATAAATTATGCTTTACTTTGAATTTAATAAATAATTATTATTCATTTTCTATTTGAATTACGACAAAAGTCTTGATTAATAGGTTGATTGAAAAACATCAATAGCCTTCAAATGGTATCAAATTTTTTGAATCCAAAACATGTATCACATTCTATGCTTCACATACTATAAGATTAAAAAAAAAATTTGAATTTCATGAAGTTTTGACCAAGTTAAGGTGGTTAGAAATACAATTTTTTATGTTTTTTAAAATTTGTAATAAAAAAATCATAAATAATTATTTACTTGGAAAAAAATTAAAAAAAAATATTCATCATATCGAGACATGAGTCCTCTACTTATATCTAAAATATTATAAAAAAGTATTATCATTTTATTGTGGTTAGGAAGGTCATACAAACACCTACTTATTTTTTCCCTAAAATTTAAGTACTACTACATTGAAATTTAAATTTTCACTAGATAGATTTTTATTTTTTTAAATAAACCTAGTAGTTTAGAAACTATATTCAATTTTCTATAGATTCTATTCTTACATATTTTTGAAATAATATAGATAACTTATTCAAATTTTTACGTCAAGTTGCCTAACTCTGATTTTTTTGAATTTTTTGCCACTTAAGGGCCTATTTTTTCCATGATGATCCTGCACATACCGTTATGGAATAGAATATTAGGACACATAAACCTTGATAATTTGGTGAAACTAAGTTCAAGAGTTCTAGTAAGACACATGGCTAAAATAACCAAGCCTGGAAATTTCATATGCAAAGAATGTTAGTACGGAAAGCAAACAAAGAATTATTTTTCAACCAAGGAATACTCAACAAATAAGTTGTTACAAATAGTTCATACTAATTTGTGTGGACCTACAAGGATGATAGATCTACAAGGTGAAAGGAATTTCATGCTATTAGTTGATGACTACACAAGAATGACATGGGTGAAATTTTTGAGAGACAAGTCAAAAGAATTTGAAAGATTTAAGATATTCATGAAAATGGTTGAAAAGGAGATCTATAGGTAGAAGGATTAAATTCTTAAGGTTTGATAGAGGAGGAGAATTCACATCATGTGAATTTTTCAAATACTATGAGGCACATTGAATCCAAAGACAATTCTCAACACAAAGAATTCCACAGTAGAATGGAGTTGTAGAACAAAAGAAAAGAGTGGTGAAGGACATGGCCAGAACAATGTTAAATGAGGCTAGATTAGTTGATGTTTTGTATAGAAGTAGTTCATACTACAGCATATATTCTTAATAGAGTTAAAATCAGAGCACATAGTGATAGTACCCCCTATGAGTTGTGGTATGGTAGGCTTGCATCCATGAAGCACTTCAATGTGTTTGGTAGTGCAAGTGCTACACCAAAAGAGATAGTACCCCCTATGAGTTGTGGTATGGCAGGCTTACATCCATGAAGCACTTCAATGTGTTTGGTAGTGCAAGTGCTACACCAAAAGAGATGATGAGAGTATGGGAAGATTTGAATCAAGAAGTGATGAAAGAATATTTCATAGATATTCCACCCAAACCAAAGCATATAAATGCTATAAAAAAAGACTAGATAAGCTTATGGAAAGCACCAATGTCAAGATTGATGAAAGTATAAATCATAAAAAATATGATCAGAATAATTTTGAAGATGATTCAGATTATGAAGACAATGTGGAAAATAATGAAGAAAAATGTGAAGAAGAGGTTGAGAAGGCACCTACAAAGTATGTGCAGAAGGATCACCCAAAAAATTAAATAATTGGGGATAAAAATAAAGAAGTTTAGACCAATAGAAGATTTGTAAAGAATAAAGAACAAGTAAAATTTGCTCTCCTGTCTTAGATTGAACCAAATTTTTTTACTAAAACCAACAAGGATGAGAGATTGATAGAAGCCATGTAAGAGGAGCTAAATCAGATTGAAAATAATAAAACATGGGAGTTGGTTCCTAGACCTCCAAGAAAAAATGTAATTGCTACTAAATGGTTATTCTAAAATAATTGAATGAAGATGGATTTGTGGTTAGGAATAAGGCAAGATTAGTGTTAAAAAAATATGCACGAGTTAAAGGCATTAAATTTGAAGAAACATTTACACCAGTAGCAAGATTAGAAGAAATAAGAATGTTTCTTGCATTTTCAGTTTACAAGGGATTCAAGGTATATCAGATGGATGTTAAATCTACATTCTTGAATGGAAACCTAGAAGAGGATGTTTACATTGAACAAATAGAAGGTTTTCAACTTTCATAAGAAGATGATTATGTGTGAAAATTGAGAAAGGCATTGTATGGTCTAAATCAATCACCACGAGCATCGAATTCCAAATTAGACCAATATCTTTAGCAACAAGGATTCAAAAAGGGATGTGCAGACAATAATTTTCATTTCAAATCAGAAAGTGAGCACATGATTATTGTTGTTGTTTATGTAGATGATATAATATATGGAGGTAGAAATGATTAAATGTGTAAAATATTTGCTATGCATATACAATATGAATTTGAAATGTCAATGTTAGGAAAGTTGTCATTTTTCATCATCTTACAATTACACAAAGTGATATAGGGCTATTTATAGCTCAAACCAAATATGCTAAGGAAATGCTTAAAAAATTTGGTAAGGATGATAGTAGACCAGTTAGTACCCCCATGATAACAGGTTGTGAGTTAAGAAAATCAAATGAATCACTAGATGCAAATCAAAATATGTACAAGTCAATGATCTCCCAAATTTTATTGTACCTAACTGCATCAAGACTAGATATAATGCAAGAAGTATGTATGGTAGCAAGATTTCAAGATGCACCAAAAGAGTCTCATGTCAAAGTAGTGAAATTAATTTTTAGATATATCAAAAGCAATGTTGATTATGTTTCACACAGTATCGCAAGAGAAAGGATTTTAGCTTAACATCATACACATATGTAGATTGGGAAGGAAGCGTAGATTATAGGAAAAGCACTAGTGGTGGAGCATTCTTTTTGGGAAATAAATTGGTTTTCTCGATGAGGAAAAAGAAAGAATCAGTCACTATATCCACTATAGAAGTAGAATATGTAGCAACAATAGAATGTTGTACTCAAGTCCTATGGATAAAGCAGACACTTAAGGACATCAAGGTAGAGTACAAAGAACCTTTCTCAACTCTTTGTGATAACTCAAGTACCATAAACATGTCAAAGAATCTAGTTATGTACTCTAGATAAAATAACATATCCATCAAGTATCACTTCATCAGAGAGAAGGTTTTAGACAAGGAGGTCAATATAGAGTATGTTCCAATTAAAGAACAAGTTACTAAAATTTTTACCAAGCCTCTTCCTATAGAAAAATTTGAATACCTGAGGTAGTTCAATTGGGAGTGATTGCTACCACAACATATCACTAAATATTAGTGATAGGGCATGAATATAGGGGGAGCTTAATTTGTACTTTATTTATCCCTAGAAAAGGGGAAATGAGATCAAGTCAGGTAAACTGGTTTTACAAATTTCTAATGACTTGATGGTTGCATAGTCAAGGATTGCCACTTTCTCTTTGAAATACTTGTCAAAGAGGGAGTATCTTTTCAAGGGGAGTTTTCCCTTTTCCATTAATGAAAAATGGGGAGAAATGCATGAGAAAATTCTCCAAATAGGATCAAGAAAAATTATGTTCAAAATGAAGATGAGAAGATATGCATTTCAAAGGGAGAGTGGATTGCTTAAACGGTTCTAATGGTGCAGAGCTTTAAGGTTACATACTACAATTGGTATGAGACCATTGGTATGAGAATTTAGTTTTTCCATCATGAAAAAGGGGGGTATTGTAAGCATGTTGTTGTCATTGATATCAAAAAGGAGATTAGAGGTGAGATGGAATTGATCTTGTATGGAGGGTGTGTTGGCATTGACTTCAAGTTGTCATTAATGTCTAAGGAGAGATTTGGTATGCTATGGATCTGGTTTTGGAAGATGGTGTATAATTTATGAAAGTTGCTCAAAATGTTGCATTATTTGTTGAAAGGCATAGGACAACTGAGAGGGGCGGTGAATGAGTTGTCACCAAACTCAATCTAAAATCTCAAACAATTATCAATTTCACAACCACCTTATTTTGTTATTAAGTATGAACATGAAATGAAAATAACAAAAAACAATATGAACACAATAAACACCAGATTTACATGGAAAACCCAATAAGGGAACAACCGTGGTGAGGATTAGCTCACAAGATAAAGTAATAGTAAAACTGATTACAAAGAGGCTCATTGCCAAAAGGCTAACTACCCAGAAATGACTCACTATCCGAATACAAGGCTCAATGCCTACATATAGGAATCACTATCTAGAAAGAGGATTAGTTCCTACAAATACAAAAGATAACAAAAATATCCACCTAAAAAAATTACACACACCCATATCTTGATCAAAAGAATTGTAGACACCGTCAACTCACTACTTTTAGGAATCTAACACATTAAAGTATTGTTGGCTCAATTCACTTTCACACACTCTCCTTCTCAAAATTGTGGCATTCTTGATTGATTGATTCATAGCATCTCGAGTTGTATTTATACCATCTTCAACATTATAAACTTTTCCCAAGGTCAGCTATAGATGCTTCATTTCATAAATTCTAATTAGGTTGGAAACTCAAAATTCCTATGATGGAAAGGAATGAGAGAAAACCAAACCAAAACTTAACCAAGACCCAAAAAAATGTCTCGAATCAATCACACATTTCCTCAATTAACACTTATCCTTCGTATGAAGTGTAAACACCAGGTTGGAAAAACCTAATGAAAACATAGTTGAACTATGAAGTACACACTTCTGAAACAAGAAGATATCATGTGGACCACACAACACCCTTCACCTTATGTTTGGATACATCTCATATACCTTCAAATTCATTTGCAACAAGTGAGACAACCTTCATACATAGAACACCTTCCAACAGTCCATCTGAATTGTATAGACACACATAGAAACTCTGAAACTTGTCTTCCAGAGCACCAAATCATGAAAGCCTTTTCCAAAACATAGACAACATAATTACAAGAAATATTTTAGATCTGCAAGACCTAAAGAAAACTAGCAGAAGACTACAGAGCATAAACATTTCTCCTAGTCATAGACAACCAACTTTCCAAAATGAGTTCACACATAGGTGAACACAAATTTCACTCTCCATCAAACCGGAAGCTATAAACTAGGAAATATCACCAACAGATGCTCATAAAAAACACCTTAGATCCACACAAGCATAGGATCAACACAAAAGAAATGCAGAGAACAAATTGGAGCACATTTTGAACACACACAACTTTGTCTTCTCAACAACACTTAGCAACTCAACATATCAACACACCTTCAACACAATAAAGATAGCTCCATGTACTCATGAAATCTCAACAATATCTCAACTATACATGCACAACCTACAACCTCCTATACTATGTTGACATCAATGAAATCACAACCATACTTGCAACAATCTCCCCCTTTGTCATTGATTCCAACACATGATGCGGAAAACCATCAAAGACAACATCCAATACTCTCTCATTTTATTATTTTTCACAAGAATCTCTCTCCACCTTTGAAATCAATGGAAAAGAATAAAATTTTTGATCACTCCCCCTTAGGAGTGCACCCACACAACTCATACTACAACAATGAAACTTTCTACTACCCCTGCAAAGTAGACCCATTCATCAGTCTAGACAAATGAAGAATCTATAAATCCACTAGACTAATGCACCTCTGTCTGCACCTAGTTCAAAGATGGAGGGCCAATGACCCCCAAATTCTCCCTAAGATACTCAAAAGTATCCTTTGGAAGAGCCTTAGTAAATAAATCCATGAAACCAAATCATCAAAATTCTCTTATTTCTTCCTAAGCCATGAAACCAATCTTCCACCAAGAAAGAAAGCACCACTATTTGTACTCTTTTGGTCATCTACACAACCGACCCAATCTACATCATTGTAAGCACTTAAGGTTAAATGAATATCCCTAGGATACCACAAGCCATAATTTTGAGTTCCCTTAAGATATCTAAATATCCTCTTCATAGCTATAACATGTGCTTTAGGTTTTACTTGAAATCTGGCAACCAAACATACTGCATGCATGATATTCAGTCTTGTAGTAGTAAGATACAATAGTCCAACAATCATAGATTTGTGCTTTCTTTAATCAACTTTAGTAGATTCATCATCTTTACTTAGCTTGCATTTGGTCACCATAGGGGTACAGACCGGTTTGGATTCATCCATTCCAAACTTCTTTAACAATTCTTTAAACTCACCAATCATAGACATTTCAAACTCTTTTTGTATCTCCTCTACAAACCTCTTACACATACCTTCATTTCCTCAAAATATGATATCATCAACATACACAACTACTATCAATATTTTGTTTCCTTCCACCTTGAAATAATGATTGTTGTCTATAGAGCCCTTGCTAAAATTTTGTTGTGTCAAGTATTTGTCTAATCTTGCATACCATGCTCTAGGAGCCTATTTGAGTCCATACAATGCCTTTTTCAACTTACAAACCATATCTGATTTATCTAATAACTAAAATCCTTCTGGTTGTTCCATGCACAACTCTTCTTCCAATTCTCCATTGAGAAATGTAGACTAGACATCAATCTGATATACCTTGAAATCTTTATGAGTAGAAAATTCCAAGAACATACAAATTTCCTCCATTCTTGCCACCTGGGAAAATGTCTCCTCAAAACCTATACCTTCAACTTGTGAATAACCCTTTCATACGAGTTTTTCTTTGTTCCTTACAACTTCACCATTCTCAATCAACTTATTCCTCAACACCCACTTTATAGGTCTAGGAACCAATTCCCATGTATGATTCTTTTCTATCTATTGTAACTCTAATTTCATAGCTCTAACCCAACTTTCATCTTTTCATGCTTCACACATAGACTTAGGTTCTATTTTTGAAAGTAAACATAGATTTACCTCACTTGATACCACTTTTCTTCTTGTCTTTACACCTTCACTCTTGTCTCCAATTACCTATTCTTTAGGATGATTCTTCTTTACATACTTAGGAGTTTTAGGAGCAGGTTTTAGAGTCTCTTCTTCTTCTTCTTTAGTCTATTCTTCTTCTTCTTCCTTATTCTCTTCTGATACAGGTTCGTAGATAGGATCATCTAGTCCCAATTACATTCTTATTTGCAAATCTAGGAACCAATTCCCATGTATGATTCTTTTCTATCAATTGCAATTCTTCTTTCATATCTCTAACCCAAATTTCATCTTTGCATGCTTCACACAAAAAATTAGGTTCTATTTTTGAAAGTAAACACAAATTTACCTCACCTGCTACAACTTTGCTTCTTGTCTTTACACTTTCACTCTTGTCTCCAATTATCTATTCTTCAGGATGATTATTCTTTACATACTTAAGAGTTTTAGGAGTAGGTTTTGGAGTTTATTCTTCTTCAATTTTTTCTTCTTCTTCCTTATTCTCTTCTAGTATAGGTTCCCAGATAGGTTCATCTGGTTCCAATAAAATTCTCATTTATAGGTCTAGGAACCAGTTCCCATGTGGGATTCTTTTCTATCTATTGTAACTCTTCTTTCATGTCTCTAACCCAAATTTTATCTTTGCATGCTTCACACACAAACTTAGGTTATATTTTTGAAAGTAAACATAGATATACCTCACCTACTACCACTTTTCTTCTTATCTTTACACCTTCACTCTTGTATCCAATTATCTATTCTTTAGGATGATTCTTCTATACATACTTAGGAGTTTTAGGAGCAGGTTCAAAAGTCTCTTCTACTTCAGTCTATTCTTCTTCTTCTTCCGTATTCTCTTCTGGTACAAGTTCGTAGATAGGATTATTTGGTTCAACTTCACTTATCTCAATAGGTTCGTGCATATCCTCATCAACCTTCACATTTTCACTCTCAACAATCTTCCCCAATCTTTTATTGAATCATCTATAAGCTTTACTACTAGTTGAATACCCAAGGAAAATTCCTTTATCACATCTAGCATCAAAATTACCAAGGTTCTCATCATCTCTTTTAATGTAACACTTGCTTCCAAACACCTTTAAGTACTTCACAGTAGGAATATTACCAGTCCATAACTCATAAGGAGTCTTAGTGTTGTTACCTTTGATCTAAACTCTATTAAGAATATAAAGAATAGTGTGGATTTCCTCTCTCTAGTATACATTAGGTACATTTTATTCTTTCATCATAGCTCTTGTAGCTTTCTGAACAGTTTGATTCTTTCTCTCAATAACTCCATTTTGCTGATGATTTCTAGGAGTAGAGAAGTGTCTTTTTATGCCATGCTCTTCACAAAATTTATTAAACTCACTGGAAGTGAATTCTCCACCTCTATCAGGCCTTAAACATTTAATTCTTATGTTTACTTTATTCTCTTCTCTTTCCTTGGACACTTTGAATCTATCCAAATCTTGATTCTTCTCTCTTAGAAATGTAACCCATGTCATTCTTGAATAATCATCATCTAGGAGAATGAAATACATGTCACCATTTAGACTTCCTATTCTTGTAGGACCACGGATTTTAGTATGAACCAATTCCAACATTCTTATAGTTGATTGCTCTTTTCCCTTAAAACATCTTCTTTACTTTCCCAATTGACAACTCCTCCATAAATTATGAGGCTTTATGATTTTAGGTATATTCCAAACAACCTCTATTGAGATGATCCTCCAATTTACATGTCCCATCCTCTAGTGCCATAGCCAACTTTCATTAACTTGAGATACAAGGCACTGACTATCAACACCCTTAAGATAATAGATATTTCCATGTGTTCTTCTTCCTGCTACAACCACAGTTCTAGACCCTTTCCTAATATCACAAGTGTTATCCTAAAACACAAGATTGAATCCTTTGCTACACATTTTTCCAACACTCAAAAGATTATGCCTTAAGCCTTTAACATAATATACATCATTAGTGTTGTGTTTTCCATCAAAACTAACTATTCCTTATAAATCTTTGCTCCAGAATCATCTCCAAACATAACTAATCCACCATCATATTTTTCAAGCTTAGTGAACTTACTTTTATCTTTGTTCATGTGATTAGAGAATCCACTGTGAATCACCCAATAGTCTTTATTTTGTCTAGAATGAAATAAAGTAACTAGAGTACCTGAACCATCTCATACTTCTTTTTCTTGAAACCACTTTCCCTTTCACATATTTGAGAGTTAGCAGACAAAGATTTACTCTCTAAGGCTAAACACAAGAATCGATCATCATCAAAAAATTTAGCATCTTCTCTAACATAATACAACTTCTTGTACTTCTTATCCTTTCTATGTTTACTATTATATTTGTTCTTATTATGTAAAACTCTATTTGGAAATCTTCAAGAATAATTACCAATATTTCCACAACTAAAACATTTAAAAGGTAGCATACCTTTGTACTTACCAGTACCTTTCTTCAACTTCCTTGTAAACTTTTCTTCCACCTCCTCTGAATCATCACAATCCACATCAACCTCTGTCTTTGTAGCTTTAAAATTTTATTTTTTCTTCTCATATTTCTTTCCAAACTTCCTCATCTCAAATACAGTCAAGGTGCCAAATAGTTGTTCTTTAGTATACTTATTAGGATAATACACTTCTTCAATAGCTAAAACCTTATCACTATAACTCTCCAATAGAGTCATCAAAATATTCTCCATCACATCTTCATCTACTAGAGTACCACCTTGATTCTTCACTTCATTCACTACAATATCAGCCCTCTTGAAATAGCTTGCAATATCTTCACCTTCTTCCATTTTCAAATTCTCATATCTTCGCTTTGTTGTTAACTTCTTTGACAATTTTACTCTATCATTTCCTTCATATATATCTTCCAACTTCTTCCAAACTTCATAAGCAGTTCCCAACGAAATAACTTGTGTTCACTCAGTCTTAGATAAAGAACTATAGATTGTATACCTTTCTTTCTCATTCTCCTTATAGGAAGAAATCTCATTTGAAGAAGTAGGACCACTTGCCGATGCAACATACTTCGTATCAATAGCCTTCTAGGTCTTGTAACCAAGAGAGATTATGTAACCTCTCATCTACACTTTCCAATCACTATCTAGTAAGATCTATCAAACATAGGGATCACCAATTTGTGTGCCATTAGATCCACCTGAAGTGGTTAAGTTCTTCACCATGGAACCAAATCTCTTATACCAATTGTTGAAAGGTGTAGGACAATTGAGAGGGGGGTTGAATCAGTTGTCACTAAACTTAATCTCAAATCTCAAACAATTACCAACTTCACAACCACCTTATTTTGGTATTAAATATGAACATGAAATGCAAATAACAAAAAATAATATCAAGAGAATAAACACTAGTTTTACATGGATAACCCAATAATGGGAAAACTATGGTGAGGATTAGCTCACAATATAAAGTAATAGAAAAACTAATTACAGAGAGGCTCGGTGCCAAAGGGCTCACTACCTAGAAATGACTCACTTTCTAGATACAAGGCTCACTCCCTACAGATAGGACTCACTGTCCAGAAGGAGGCTCACTAGCTACAAATACAAAAGATAACAAAAAGATCCACCACAACAAATTACACACATTCACAACTTGATTAGAAGAATTGTAGACACCATCACCTCACTGCTTTCAGGAATCTAACACATTAAAGTAATGCTGCCTCAATTCACTTTTGCATACTCTCCTTCTCAAACTTGTGGCATTCTTGATTGATTAATTCATAACATCTTGACTTTTATTTATACCATCTTTAACCTTAGAAACTTTCTCCAAGGTCGGCTACACATGCTTCATTTCATAAATTCAAATTAGGTTGGCAACTCAACATTCCTATGGTGGAAAGGAATTAGAGAAGACCAAACCAAAACTTAACCAAGAGCCAAAACAATGTCTCAGATCAATCACACACTTCCTCAATTAACACTTATCCTTTGTACATGAAGTGTAAACACCAGGTCGACCAAACCTAATGAAAACACAATTGAATTTTGAAGAACACACTTCTACAATGAGAAGATAGCATGCAGACCACACAACATGCTTCACCATGTACTAGGAAACATCTTTAATACCTTTAGATTCATCCACAAAAAGTGAAAAAACCTTCATACACAAAAGACCTTCCAACAGTCCATCCAGACTCTATAGACACACACAAAAACTTTGAAACTTGTCTTTTGGAGCACCAAACCATGAATTCCTTTTCCAAAGCACAAAAAAAATCATTACAAGAAGTATTCCATATCTGTAAGACCTAAAAAAACCAGTAGAGGACAATGGAGAAGAAAAATTTCTCCCAATCATAGACAAACAACTTTGCAAAACCAGTTCACACACTGGTGAACACAACTTTCACTCTCCATAAAAACAAAAGCTACAAACTTGGAAATATCACCAACAAATGTTCATAAACAACACCTTATATCTGCACAAGAATAGGATCAACACAAAATAGATGCAGAGCACAAACTAGAGCACATTATGAATGCAAACAACTCTATCTTCTCAACAACACTTAGCAACTCAGCATATTAGCACACCTGCAAAACCATAAAGATAGCTCCATGTACTCATGACATCTCAATAGTATCTCAACTATACATGCACAACCTGCAACATCCTTTACTATGTTCACATCAATGAAAACACAACCATACGTGCAACATTATTATCATGCAACTTTGTCATGGTGTTGTATTGAATTCTTTCTATGTCCAAAAGAGAAATCAAAGAACAGATTTGAAGGGGATTTTCTGACATATTCTTAGAAAAGTGTACTGCAGGTCCAAAGGATGTATAATGCACTTAGAGTTGAATTATTTTTTCTCTATAGATGTTTTAGGGTTTGGCAGATAAACCCTAAGGGTTTTAAGTCATGGGAAAAAATATTTTTTATAATTCATCATTGATTGGTTGTAGAAGATTATAGGTAGCTTAATTTATTACTTAAGCCCATTGTGTCATGAGGGTTATTGGCTCCTTTGGTAGCAATTACTGGTTGAGAAAATATTTGTTGCCTTTAATATGTCTTGTCTCATGCATATATTTCCCTTAGGTGATATCAACGGTGTTGGTTGAGACAACAAGATCTAACGCTCTCCCCGCTTGCTCGTTGAGTCTATCGTGGATCTCGACTAAGTCCCTCGATGTAGCGGGGAATGCTGGAGATTAATCCGTGGTGGATGAATGATGATCATTGATGAAGTTGTGGGGCTAGACAATGTGGAAGGTATAAAAGATGTGTGATTCTGTATGCTCAACAACTACGATCAAGAAGATCTAATGGTGCCCACTAGCCCACAATAGTTTGATGAAGGATCAATGGTATGCTGGCTAGTGATATAGCAGTACATAGAAGCACAATAGAGGATTAAAATTGTGATGGTAGTATGGTATTATAAATCCCACAACCCCACAATAGTCCCTGAGTGCTCGTATGTGGTATAGTGGTAACTAGTGACACTACAATGGTTATTTGCATGGACTGTGGCAGAGTGGTATTGTGCGGTATGGTAGTAATTGTCAGAGTGTTGTAGGTTAATTGCAACACTGCAACAATTCAAATTTATGTCAACAGTATTGTGGTGAAGATCATGGTGCGAAGACTCATGATTGATGACCCAAATTTAAATTTGGAGAAAAATAATAGTTGGGTTCGTGTAAAGAAGGTTTTAACCAAAAAACCGCTCTATAGAAAGTTAATTGGCCCAAATACACCAATGAACAATATGATGGAAGATTTAACCTACTAAGTGGTGGTACAAATTTCTAAGATGATGAAGATAAAATCAACTCAAATAAACATAGAAAAAATTAAATGCAAATCTTATTCTAGGGTTTGATAGAGAGACAAAGAGGGAAAATTCTCTGCACCATAATTAAATTGTGTGGCTCAATGTGGGAGTATGACATTGTAGAAGATATCTTAGAACCTTAACATAAGATCTGCATGTTGTGGTGAATCATGAGGCAATCACCATCAGTTAGAAACTACACAAAACAAGTAATCAAAAGTGTGAAGGGTTGTAAGTATGTGAGAGTAGAGAAGAAGATATAATGCATAATGAAGAAGGTATTTTGGGCTCCTGAGGTGGATAGAGAAAACATTGAAAAGAAAAGTGAGAACTATAGAAGTTGTGTGAGGATGTGTTAAGGCTGATAGAGAATGCACTAAAGAAAAATAATTATAATAGAGCATAACAAAGTGGTGCTGACTAGAGAAGAGAGTTGATGTGGCAACAACACAAACTTGAGCAGTTGCAAAGTAAGCTGTAACATTGAATTGTGTTCTTAATGAAAAATTTGTAATAATCCTATATGTTATAAGTTTGATTAGTCGGTACCATCAGATAACTGAGTTGGTGTTGAATAGGGGATTGACATTTCCTTAGGGTTGGTTCCCTTAAAAGTTGTAATGTTAAGAAGGTTTCTTTGTGAGGTTGAATTAGGATAGTAGCTCCTAGTAGCATTTTCTCACTATGGTTTTTCCCATTTTTGGTTTTCCATGTATACCTTGTGTTATGTGGTGCTTGATTGTGTGCTTGTTAATTTTTTTGTATTTCATGTCTCAATCTACACACTAAGTGTTTAAGAATTCAATTTTCGTAAGAGGTTAAAGGGTTAAATTTTTTAATATCTACTGATTAACCCCTCTCTTAGTAGATTGTTGTGTTCCAATAGCTAGGTTAGAAACTATAGAGGAAAATTTGAGAAAAAAGGAAATTTAATTTCTTTCTTCTTATGGTTTTCTTTATTTTTCCACTTTCTAGTTTGAATGAAGGGGATCTGATAACCCATAATTCTTCTATTATCTACCAAGAAAGGGATATTGGGTAGTGGGAAGCCTTTCCCCATTAACTTGTTGTTCAATAATGAATTGAACCATTAAATAATATTTCTATAAGTACACTTTTTCCATAATGCAAACCTTATCCTTCTCAACTCAACATTTTAACAAAGTTCCCACAATATTTAATGCAATGTCAATATTTATTTTTTTATCTATAATCAAAGATAATTATTTTTTCTCCCAACAACCAATATATAGAAATATACTAGTATTCACCTAGGCATAATTTATTTACTTAGTCTTTGCTCGTAATAGGTCCATGGAAGTTCATTTTACTCTTCTTCATAATTATACATACTATTGCGTCAACTATTTAGAGATATATAGAGATTTGAATGTTTAATTAGAGTACTCAATTCTTTTCAATTTCGATACCACCATTCATTCCTACCCACTTCACAATAAATTTTCTCTTGTAAAATTCTTTCTCAATAAAAAAGAATTTTTTGTTAGTTCTTAGACTATGATTCTACCACCAAATTTAATGAGTGTTATGTTATGCTCCCATGCATGACAATATTTTTTTACAAAATTAAATGTGGAGGAAAAAATTATCAAATGAAACATGGGAAACAAATAGTATTCAATTTTTTTTTTGCGTGTATTTAATTTTTGGGTTTTGACATTCTAAAGAGTCTCATATAGCTACTTGATTTTTTATAATGTGTTCCTCTTATTGGTCATTTTTTTATTTGCAAGTAAATATACCACACTGCTCACTTTTTTATTTATGTACCCTTTCTTCATGATTGAATTTATTTTAATTAGCCAATAGGCTATTTTGTTTGAAGTTTCCACTGGGACTTTCGCTAGCCTAGTCAAGAATTGGATTTATCGGTGTCGGGGGGCTCGCCGTAGGCAGGGAGGTAATTGGGTTTTTTTGTGGTGATGTGGACCTTGGTAATTACGTGGGTTGGTGGTGGTGGAGAATGGTGTCCTGGATATGGGGAAGGTGAATGGTAAGCATTTCTTAGTGTGAGGGCCAATGTATCCTATCATTGCACAATGGCGACAGATGAAGTAAATGCAATATTGAATGTTGGCATGTAGGAGAGTATACTTTGATGAAGTTGTGTTATTAGAAGAGCCATTGTGGTGTTGGTTTGATAGTAGGCTATTGTTAAATTCATTTTGTTTGGCTCTATTTTTTAGCAGGTTGGTGGGTTTTAAAACTATTGGGCTATGGAATTAGTAAGTCATTTTGCATGGGTAGTTTGCATAAATGATTAATTTATTGTTTATGTCTTTCATTCTCTGCTTATTGTTCATTTTGATAGTAGGTTTTAGGGTTTGAACACTAATACGTTGCATAATGTGTGAGGAAGTATATTGATTAAGTTGCATTGTTGAAAGAGCCATTGTGGTGTTGGGTTGATAGCATACTATTGTAAAAATCGTCGCCTATGGTTCCTTGGTTTGTTTCATAGGATACTACTATAAAAATAATTGGCTTTCATTGCTTTTTGTGCTAGATTGGAGGGTTTTCAAATTGTCATTCTCCACAATCTGTAAGTCATTTTACATGAGTGATTTGTGTAGATTGTTTCTCAATTATTTTATTAAAACTATTGTTGTTCGGAATTTGTAAGCCGTTTTGCATGGATACATTTAGCATTATCATTTTGTGTGGATGGAGAAATTGCAGTTGAATCTTTTTTTGTTTCATCAATAAATATGGTTAGGGTTTGTAATTTTTTTGTTCCTGGTTTATTGTTTGTAGTTATCTCTACACATTTTTGGCCTTATACCCATTACCATAGGAGCAATAGTAGTTAAATCTACGCTCTTCCATCAAAATGGTTAAGTTTTGTGATTTTATTGCCCAATTCTAGATTAAGATAAGAGTGATTGTATATATATGGATATGCAAAAGGTTTTTTTTTTTTTGAAGTTTCTGATGGGATTTTCATCAGCTGGGCCTTGAATAGGATTTGTTGCACGTAATAGGTGTTTTACAATTTCTCTATTTCTCTATAATATTTAATTTTAGCCAATGTAGCTCATATTTTCTACGTAATGTGTGAGGAAGTATATTGATTAAGTTACATTGTCGAAAGAGCCATTGTGTTGTTGGTTTCATAGTGGACTATTGTAAAAATGATACAATTGTTTGATAGGAGAGTATTGTAAAAAAAATTGGTCTACACTCCATTTTATGGCAAATTGGAGGGTTTTAAAACTATGGTGTTGTGCAATCTATAGGTCATTTTACTTGGGTGTTTTGTATAAATGGTTTATTTATTGTTTATGTTAAAACTATTTTTCTCCAGAATCTATAAGTTGTTTTCCATGGATGTCTATCATTATGGTTTTGTGTGGATGGAGAAATTGCAAATATATAGATATGCAAAGTGTTTGTTATTTTTTGAAGTTTCCAATGGGATTTCCGTCAGCCAAACCATGAATAGGATTTGTCATGTAGTAGCTTATTTACAATTTCTAGAGGAAGAAATAATATTTAACTACAATTTTTGCACCCGCAAAGAGTGATAATCTCTTTGAAGTCTCCAAAATGGGTTTAATCTCAAAGATAGAAACATATAACAAGAAGACATTAACAATAAATTAATCATCTATGCAAAACACCCATGTAGAAAAGAGTATAACTCCACAAACTTGATTGAAAATTCAAGCTACATCACCTCACACTAAATATTATAGAGAAATAGAGAAATTGTAAAAGAGATATTAGAATAACACAAATGTAGTTTAGAGTCTCGATTAAGTCTATATACATATATGTGTGTGTGTTTGTGTGTGTGTTTGTGTGTACATATGTATATATACATGTGTAAATATGTATATATATACATGTATGTATGTATGTATGTATGTATGTATACATGTATGTATGTATGTATATATATATACATATGTATAGATATGTATATATGCATAAATATATGTATGTATGTTTTACTAATAGCTCTATTACAATTCCCCCATTTTTGTATAATATGAAATGCCAGATAATGCAAATATTTTTATACATAAACATAGAACAAGAAGACATTAACAATAAATTAATCATTTATGCAAAACACCCATGTATAAAAGAGTATAACCCCACAAACTTCATTGAAATTGAAAACCATGGGAGCTCATTAGTTGTGCAATTGTATATATGAAAACACAAGAATAAATTATGTAGCCACTCACAATCTCTACCATTGTCTTTGTAAGCATTTGAAGTTAGCTCAGTTAGAAATATAACAAGGGACTAATTGTACAAAATGTGTATAGCAGCAAAGATGCATAGAATATATGTGTCTACATTTATATATACATGTATGTGTGTATGCATATGTATATACATGTATGCATGTACGCATATATATATATATATATATATATATATATATATATATATATATATATATATATATATATATATATATATATATATATATAACTAGAAACAATAAATAAGGGCAACAAAAATTATTGACCCCAACCATTTTTTTTTTATGAAAGGAAGAAGATTTAACTACAATTTCTCCACCTGCAAAGAGCAATAATCTCTTTCAAGTCTCGAAAATGGGTACAATGCCAAAGATAGAAACATATAACAAGAATACATTAACAGTAAATTAATCATCTATGCAAAACACCCATGCAAACATCATTATAACATGACAAGCTCCATTGAAAATTCGAGTTGCATCACCTAACAGTAGATATTATATAGAAATAGAGAAATTGTAAAAGAGCTATTAGAATAACACTAAACAACCACCAGAGTAATTTTATCTCCAATATGTCAATGGTTTCATACAACCCTAAACCCTACACACAAATAGCTACAATTCCTTCTATGGTAATTGTTGCAACGCCAAATATATACATAGATAATGAAAACAATAGACCAACAACGAAAGAAAGAAAATTTAACTAAAGTTGCTCCTATGGTAATAGGTATATATATTATACATATATACATGCATATGTTGTAAATTTGAGCTGCATTATTTGGCATTAAATATTATAGACAAATAGGAAAATTGTAAAAGGAAAACACTGGAGAATGACATACATCTGATTTGTAAGTATCAACCTAATAGCTCTTATAGCTATTACATAGATTGCATATCTTGCACCAATATGTTGTGTGATATTATTTTTCCCACTATCGACCTTTCACATAATGTGCATATTTTTTGATATGCCCATGCTTGGGATGCAAGTGAGTTTATCTCCCTCCATCTTTGGCCTTATACCCATTACCATAGGAGCAATTGTAGTTGAATCTTGTTTCTTTGCTCAATAAATGTTCTCAGGGTTAGTATTTTTATTGTCATCCATTTATTGTTTTGGTTATCTAT
Source organism: Sequoia sempervirens (assembly GCA_007258455.2). Classification (NCBI taxonomy): domain Eukaryota; kingdom Viridiplantae; phylum Streptophyta; class Pinopsida; order Cupressales; family Cupressaceae; genus Sequoia; species Sequoia sempervirens. The sequence goes on along the minus strand of VDFB02000013.1, from coordinate 195,655,021 downwards.
TTGCATCTGTGCTGTTGGATGCATTAACATAGGGCTATTTACAAATTATGAACATGTTGGATATAAAATTAGTTTGGTAGCTAGTAAGTGTTATTGTTTCTAATATCTCTTTTATCTATTCAATTTATCTATTTGAACTTTTTAGTGGGTTCCCCGTCAGTTTGAATGGAAAGAGGATTTGTCATGCAATAGCATTTTTGTAGATTCTCTATTTGTCTACAAAATTTAGTCCCACGCAATGTAGCTTGAATTTATGATTAAGCCTGTGCCCTTATGGGCAGGTTATGTAGATTATTGGTACTCATTGGATTTATGAGTTCTATTTAATATGGGTTTCGTGCCAAAGAATGTAGCTTAAAATTTGTATTGAAAAACCAAGTCTTACACAACCTACTTGTCTTCTACGAATATGTTTAGTGTGGGTTCCAACTCATCTATGATTTAGCTATGATTTTTAACTATTCTTTAAATTTTTGTTTTACAATTTCCCTAATTTTTCTATAAGATTTAGTGGCAAATAATGTAGCTAGAATTTTCAATTGAGAAAGAAATTGTTACATAGAAATTAGTGTTACACCTTGTCTAGATAGTGATAGAATTACAGGTGGACATTCCTATAGCTAATTTCCATCATAAGGTCTAATACCTCTTATGTATGTATATGTGTATATATGTCTATGTATACATATGTATATGTATGTATATATGTATATATGTATATATGTATATGTATATGTATATGTGTATGTATATGCATGTGTATATGCATATGTGTATGTCTATGCATATGCAAAAACAAATACTACAATATGATAGATCAGATTTTTCCCATTTCCTATGAAATCAATGGCACAATGACTCTTTTGACAATGGAACTTAATCAAAGTATAGTTTTTGACATTGCAACAATCAATATTCTATATGTATACATATATGTATACGTATATGTGTGTATATGTGTATATATGTCTATGCATATATATATATATATATATGTATGTATATATCTATATATGTATATGCATATGCTTGTATATGTATATGCATATGTGTATGTCTATGTATATGCAAAAATAAATACTGCAATATGCTAGATTAGATATGTAGACAACAGATTTTTCCCATTTACTATGAAATTAATACCAGAATGACTCTTTTGGCAATAAAACTTAATCAAAGTATAGTCTCTCACAATACAACATTCGATATTGTATTTACTTCATCCGCCCACATTTACTTTGCTTTGCTTGCTCCCATTATGCAGCAATGGTAGAATGCATTAAGCCTTGCATGAGAAAACACTTACTATCCAGGCCTCCCTATACCGAGGTTGCCAAGTCCTATATGTATATATATATATATGTATGTATGTTTATGTATGTATATATATATATGTATGTCACCGTATATGCATATTGTATGTATATGTATACATATGTATATATGTCTATATGTTTACATGTATATATATATATATGTATGTATGTATGTTCTACTTGAGTATTTTGCATAAATGATTAATTTATTATTCATGCCTTTCGATAGCTGGTTGGGAGGTTTTAACACTGATGTGCTGCAAAAATGTGTGAGAAAGTATATTGCTTAAATTGCATTGTCAAAAGATCCATTTTGAACAGTAAGAGATATTAGAAAGAATAAGACTTACGATAACACTTATTAGCCATGAAACTAATTTTATATCCACCATGTTCATAATCTACAATTGGTCCTATGTTAATCCATCCAATAGAAAATATGCATATGCATAACTAAAATAATAAATGGAGGCTGACAAAATTAATAGCCCTAAACATATTTTTTAGGAAAGGAACAAGATTCAACTACGATTTCATATATTCTAATTTTCAAACTATTCTATTCCTTTTCCAATCATTCACAGATATTGATTTATATACACATGGATAGACATATATATTTTATAATATGTTTATGTGTAATTGCTACTTTAAATATATCTCTGGTTATACATGTATATTCATATATCCTAATGTGCTTGAGCTTATATGTATACTCATAGGTTGTATGGGTACACTCAAGTTGCACAGCCCAATCAATTGTTGAATTTCAAAAGGGTAAAAAATAACAACAAAACTATTTCTACTATAGGGAGAATAAAGAGGAAATATACATGAAGCACTACAAAAATACTTACAATAGTGGATAACTACAAAAACCACATCTACATGCTAGAATGCTAACAATCCTCCCTTGCAGCACCCAATTCCAATGGAAGATGCCTACCCTTGTATACAATCTCAAAGGAACTCCCCTGTTGCACCAACACAAGAGAAACACCTCAAAGAAATATTCAAGGATAGTTACCTTGCTATGGTAAAGCAATTTTGACAATGTATAGATGCACTTTCAAGCCTTTTTGTTTGCCAAATATGTAGGGAAAGCTACATAGGGATATGAACTTGAATCTTAGGTTCATAAGCCACATGTGTAAGGTGTTATTCTGAAAAAGGTGCCCATCAGTTTAGCTCCGCAAATGGCATGGACCCAGGCCCAAAACCATTGTTACTAAAAAAGTTCACATAGGTTGAAGAGATGATTATTGCTAGAGTGGCTCTAGTTTTATAGGTTACCCATGCTAGAGGAGGCCAATTTAAATATAGTGGTCACATGATAAGCTTCCCTCAGGATATCTCGAGCATAGCAAAAAAATTTCCATGCTGACTGCAAGACCTTGAGGTTGTGATTGTTTGCAGGACCACCATTGAAGGCAAGAATTACAATTGTTATATTAATAAACATGATGTCATCAATGCATTGAAATAGAAAATTCAATATGACAAATATTACAATGATGTTGAGATTGATGTTGAGGCTCTTAATATGTTACCTGATGTTGTTGTTGATGTGTCTAGTTTTTTTAATACAATAGACCAAGTTTCATATGAAGAGCTAGTGCCATCAACTAGCTCAACAAATGTTGGACAAGAAGAAAATGGCTCTTCAAAATTTTCATCATTTATTCCTTCCTTACCAAATGCTAGATGAGAGCTGCAAGGAATAAAAGATGTCTTACAAATTGAAAAGAAGAGCATAATATCTTATCTTGGCCTAAAATTAGCTCTTCTCTTGTTAATGAATACAACACTAAAGATTTATCTTCAATGCCCTTTCCAACATTGTTCCCCACTATAGTAGCACTTCCCCTTCAACAGAGAAATGTTAAAATTCACTTGCATGAATATGCCCTCCACCTAATGAGATATTTTAACCACTAATTTGGAGAACATGTTAGGTTTAGATATTTTCTCTACAACTTGATTTTGAGACTTCACAGCCAACAAACTATCTATGTTTTTGTTCAAGTGGATCTAGAGAAAAAAAACCCCAAGTTGTTGACTATTTTGCAGCAACAACTTCAATTTTCTCACCACCACCAACTAGCCGAGCAGTTGATATGATTGGCACATTGTTGTGTGAGACCCACTCTTTCTAGAGCTCTTTCTGGGCCTAGCTAACCACCATGATCGAACAACTTGGCATACCCACCCTTTTTTTAACTTTGTGTTGTCTAGACACAAAATGGGCTGACCTATAAAATGTTTTCTCTTCTACAGCTCATTTAGCAATGGAGCCTTCAACAAAAATGCTAATGGATAGTGTTGTTCAGAATCCACATATAACATCTTTATATTTGCATCATAGATTCTCAATTTTCTATGAGAAGGTGATCAAAAAGCTTTTGCATGCAAAAGATTATTGGTATAGATATGAATGGAAACATCATGGCTTTGCACATGTGCATGTTTTTCTATGGCTTCCAGAAGCTCTTGACATAGACACTCTTGATTGGTCCAATGACCATGATGTTACCATGGGAAGGCACTTTTTGATAGATATGTTTCAGCTTGGAATCCACGTTGCCCTGCACAAAGATTGCTTAGAATGTATCATCGCTCTAAAGAAAACACATACTTGCTTACCATGATCCAGATCCTAACCAATGATCCAATCATAGGTTATGAAGAGTTGCTAAAAATAGTTCAAAGGCACACAAAATGCTCTAAATATACTTGTTTAAGAAGAAAAAGAGAGCAATTGCAATGTCGGTATAAAGCACCATGGCAACAACAACTTACCTCTACATTGAAACATAATGTTGAGTCTAACAAATCCTACAAACCAACAATAAATAATGATCACCTAAATATTCATAGCCCAACTATGCTTGCAATTTGGCATGTCAATGTTGACTGCTAGCTAGTTGTTTCTAAGAAAATTGTTTTGAATTATATTTCTAAATATGCAGCTAAATCTAAAAAAAAATTAGAAAATTATCTAGATATATTGAAAAGACTTGCAAATACAAATATAGTTTAGGATAGGGCACTAATTGCATATCAAAAATTCATGATGAATATTCTTGTGGAACATGACATCTCTGCATAGGAGATGTGCCATATGTTACAGAAATTACCTCTTCTTACTTCAAGTAAATGATACATTCGCTTGAAAGTTAGCAAAAAGACATGGTTCCATATAAAAAAAGATGATACTGATGAAGAGCTCCCAAAAAACTATATTCATTGCTATATGCAGAAGCCTCCAGAGTTAGCTACTTTATCCCTAATTGACTCAGTTAATGTATATACACACTCACAAAAGTGCAAAATGTCTAAATGGAAACCAAGGCACTAGTGTAACACCTCTCTAAACCTAGGCTAGTAAGATAGTGTTCTAATTTTGATTTGATATTTTAAATGTTAAATGTTATTATAATGAGGTGATATATTGTTGATTTAGTGAAATTTTATTATGATTAGCTATGATGATGCATTTAATTAATATATATGGTAGCTAACTGCAATCAGGATGTAGTATGTGCTTCGGCTATGTATATATGTATATGTAATGTGTATGTTACAAGTACCAGGTATCGACTCCACCTAGCTTCACAGGTCTGAGCATACCTTCTCTGATGGTGGTTACTGGAGGTAGTCATAAACCAAGTGTCCCCTTGCCTAGCCCACTGTACCTTGTTAGGGCAGTGGTTTCCTTGTTGATGTCTTACCATCCGGTTACCTAACGGTAACGTCCAAAGCACCTTTTAGTCGTATGTTTCTGTGCACCTTTCTATTGTATGTGGTTTACCAGTAAATCTTGCTGTGGTATTTTTTCTTGGTTTCCATGAATCTTTTATCTGGTTATATCTATATTTAATTGGTTGATGGTGTCTTGATGTGGTTTCTTTCATGTCTTTTCATGATTTTATATATGGTATTTTATTGTGTTCAGTTGATTGTATATTTAAATGGTTTTATCCATGAGATTTTAAAATGTGTTTTTTCTAAATTATTTTTATTGATCATTCGAGAGAATGATATATGTCATTTGGAAATTTTAAAATGATTTTATTAATCCTTTTTGTGAGCTCTTTTAGTCTTATTTAATTTTATTTGGGGTCTTTATGTGTTTTAATGGTTGGATTTAAATTATTATTTTTATATGAATGAGGGAATGTTGGATTCTTAGTGATTTTTATTAATTGTATTGGGAAGAGTTATCTTTTAGGGAGGAAAATATAAAATGGAAAAAAGTTTTATTTTGTGGGGGAATTTTTTGGGAAAAAGAAAGAAATTTTTGTTTTGGGGGAAGAAGAAGAAAACCCCACAAATTGGGTAGCTGAGTGGGGAAAGAATCATGGAGAATTTTGGAGAAGAAATTTATGGAAAGTGGCTCCAGAGGTTCAGCATGGCTATGTTGTCTTGCTGCTCCATTTTGGAATTTTACCATATCTTGCTGAAAGAGCATTTCTTCATTTCATTTTTGGGCAGATTTGAGGTATTCTTCTGTGTCTTTCTTAAATTTTTTGAGTTATAAATGTATGGATGAGTGCATGTTTAAATGTTTTGGGAATCTTGGCTCCTGGGTGTTGTTATGGCATTTGGTTTTTGAGTTTTCTTTTCTACCTAGTTATGGAATTTATTTTGGAGAAAGTATGAGTTTTTTTTAAAATCTATACAAATTCCTTAGTTTAAACTCAAATCTAGCTTTGGGATTCACTTGAAAATGCCCAAATCTCAACTGGGTTGGAGTCCAAAACGAATTTAGAGCACTTTTTGTTTTGGCCAAAAATTTGTACAACTTGTAAAATGACGTTTATTGAGGCTCCTTAATCACTTGTGTAGAATGAAAACTAAATGTGGATTTCTCATAGAAATGCCAAGATATCAACTGGGTGTTTGGCAGATTTTGGTTCCGGGCACTTTCATTTTTGCCCAAATTTGTGTCTATTGTTAAAATGACATTTTTCATTGCTGCTCTTTTATCACATGTCAAAAATGTAAATTAAATTTTTATTCCATGTTGAAATGTTGAAATAGGAACTGGGTCTTCATCCAATTTTTAATCTGGGCACTTTCATTTTTTCATGTTTTTGTCCAGCCTTGGTTTAAATGGCGTTTTTCAACTGGTACAACACATCATTATGGGTATTAAAATCAAAAATTGAAGGTGGATTCTAGCTTGAAATGCCAAAATATGAACTTGGTCGAGTATAGAATTTTAGTTTGGGAACTTTGAATTTTTATGTAATTTTATGTGTCTTTTCATGTTGAATTTCAATTGATAAATGTGCCCTTTTTTAGCAGCAATATTGCTTGGTTGTTTTCAATGATTTTTATGATGATCTTAGTGGCTTTTCATTGTTTATGTTTGGTATGGATACCTCGTTTGGTTAAACGAGAAGGCCTATCCTTCTGTAGGGAATTGAGTTATCCGTCTGCAGGACGTTGATACAGACATGATTGAGTCTCCGTCTATATGAGAGGTGTACCTAGTTTTGTGTGGTGCCATCCCTTTGAGAACACATGATGATATTTCATTCGGTATCTACTCTCGTGCTTCATACCTTAGTAGTCATGAGTAGTACCCGACATATTATTGTTTTGAGCATATTCGTGTTGTAGCATTTGCTTAATGCATTGTATTTCGTGTTTGCTCCATGTCTGATGTGAGTGTTGGCCATATGTTCCCTTGCCTTGTCATTTTTTCTTGGGCCTTGTGACTACCTCTGAGCATAGTGGGGTGGCCTCTTTTGAGTCCACATGGTAGGGAGGCATTGCCACCACCATTGGGGACTGGCGTATAGGTTGTTGGAGCACCAGCTGGAGTCATCCCCTCTTCTATATTTATCTTATCTGATGATGTATTTTATTCATAACAATGCTATTGTATTCATACGTATTCTTTCATGCTCATTGTACTCTCATGAGAGAGAGAAAGTAATCATAAATTTAATGAGAAGATATGTGATGATTATGTTTGGTTTACGGGTTCCGGTGCTGGTATCGGACTCACGTGTGCTATGATGATTCTTTTATAGCTTTTCCTTCAAAAAATTTCCAAGCAAAAATCCGAGCTTTGGTTGTATATTTCCTTCATGTTTTAGTGTACAAAATTTCTGGAGCATCATCGCTTTCTGCTTGTTGCTCTGTGTTGTTGCAGCCAAAGTTTCAGAGCAAAAGGTTACAAAGTAGCAAAAGTTCCAGAGCATCACCGCTTTCTGCTTGGTGCTCTGTGTTGTTGCTGCCAAATGTTCTGGAGCAGTAGAAAGTTTCGGAGCAGAAGTTTCAGAGCAACAAAAAGTTCCATAGTAGAGGTTCCAGAGTAGGAAGTTTCGTAGTTATAACTTCCGTAGCTGGAAGTTCTAGAGTTGGAACTTTCGTAGTAGAGGTTCTAGAGTAGGGAGTTCCATAGCTAGAAGTTTCGTAGCTCAAACTTCCATAGCTGGAAGTTCTGTAGCTGGAACTTCTGTAGCTAGAAGTTCTGTAGCTGGAAGTTTTGTAGCTGGAAGTTCTGGAACTGGAAGTTCAGGAGCAAGTTTATGGAGCTATTATGTTTGCTCCTATTTGGATTTTCTTTGGAGGGTGGATTAGTCATCTCCATTGGGTTATGTTCAGCCATGCTTGGCTATGTTTGTGGTTGTTATATCGTATTAGCATCTGCTTTATCTATAAGTTATTTTGTATTTTTTCAAAAAAAAAATTATCTTGTCCTCTTTTGGCTCTTACCCTTCGAGGTTGCATAGCGAGATGTTACATTTGCTATCAAAGCACATGTTCACACACTGGGATCTTTGGTGTACTTGATCCTTCTACATTTATGTTGTGTTTTGCGTGTGTGGCACGAGCTTCTTATATTGTTTTTCATAGTCTTGTTGTTTTGCGTTTATGCCTTGGTATGGTGTTTAGATCGTCCTTGGGATGATCTATTTTGATGTGTCCCTTGTTTCCTTTGGGATGCCCCTAAGGGCATAGTCAGAGGCAAAGATAGAGGTGGAACCCATGTTGTAGCACTGGGATCCCTGCTTATGGTTGATAATAGCTTGGTTTTTTGTGTGTGGTGGATGACAACAAGTGTTGTTGTTTCCCACCCCTTACATACCATGTTGAGGAATGCTTTTGTGAGGGTTAGTTAGACCCTTGAGCCTACCAAGAAGTGTATTCTAATTGGTCTTGTTCTTGATGTGTGGCTCTTTTGTTGTGTCAATGGTTGTGACCCTTGAGTGGTTGTAGCCCATGATGTTGCAGTGTGCTTGATGTGTGTGTTCCAAATTTTTGTTGTGGTGAGATATTCATAGGACCTCTTACTTTGAGTGCCTTGGTTTGGCTTTTTTGAGGGTTGAGTTTCCCAACCAAGACTTGTGTTGTGGAGGAATGATGTCTCCTAGGTCTTTCCTTACCCTACGGGATTGGAGTGATTCCCTTGGTTGAGAGTCTCCCGAGGTTGAGATTGATTACTTTCCTATATCCTGTGTTGCAGGTGGGCATGTTGGACCTTAGCTCATTGGTGGGTTGCAGGTGACATGTGTTTCCTAAATTAACCTTGCTTGGTTTCTTTGTTATGATTGTGGGTAGGTCTGTTTGACTTTGAGGGTGCCAAGAAGTTGCTTTTGTATGTATTCTCTTCTTGAGCCTTGTTTTTTTCATCACTATGCAAGTTTTTGGTGCATATTTTCTTGTGCTTTACCTCCTTGTGTTAATGATTGATAGATTGACCCTATGTGGTTTTGGAGTTTCTTTCGCAAGTTATATTATATTAAGATTATAAATATTTCAATATAAAATGAACGATCATGATGTTAGCTCATAGAGATTTGTGCATACTCTCATATGATTGATGCATTTATGTGAAAGTGATTAAGTACTGATGATGAAAACATGTTTGCTTTCATGCCTATGTCAGAATTGTAAATCTCTCTCTCCCTCTCTCTCTTCTCACTGGTTTAATAGAGATGCTTATCTTTGAGTGTGTGGTGTATTGAAATCTGTGGTATGTTGTATCTTATGAGAAAATGTTTATGCATTCATGAAGGTTTATTTTATTAGTTCAACCTTGGGTAAAGGACCTAAGTCCCCAAGTTGCATTCATAATCATGGAACATGTATAATGTGAATAGAGAATTGTTCTGCATTAAGTAAAACTTGGAGGAAAAAGGGAATAGTGGAAACATGTGCTTGTTAATGACAATTACATTATAGGGGCATCTTGTTGGTGAGGCCTATAGTCCCCAACTTTATTGTTAATTCTTATAAAATCATGTAGATGTTAAATCATTGTACCTAGATTCAAAATGCAAAAATGGTAAATGTATGTAGAAGTGATAATGTTGCATACCTTGTCTTGGGTAAACATTGCAATGATATTGCACTATGTGTGGTAAATAAATGTGGTTAACATATATGTGTAGTAATGTGATTTACCACTTAATAATAGTGAAAGTATATGTGAGAGTTACCATGGCATTGTTGATTTACTCCATGTAGCACTATGGATATTGGGAGTACATGTTCTTGGAAAGTTGTATTGACCTTGCATAATTAGAGGTGGATAATGGTTTATTTTGGTATGAGGAAATTGGAAAAAGGTACTACCTATTATGTGAACATCCTGTGTTAGTGCACATGTTGAGTGTTGTGAATACCCTATACTTGATTTTTTGTGCCCATGGGATGGTGAGACAATGTACCCATCCATGGAGGGTATGTTGCATTTGGGGTGTGGGATTAACCATACCATTATGTGTGCTTGTATGTTTCTTACCTGATTGAGGGACAACCCATGTGAGGTTGAAATTTATATATGTATTAAGGGTAACCAAAAGTTAGTTTTGTAGAAATTCTTCTTTTGGTTCTCTAGTCCCTCAGTTTGTGATGGGCTAGTAGCAGCCACAAAGTTCCTTGGGCGGAGTGTGCAGCATACGCATGTTGTGGCGCAGAGTGGTCTCAGCTCAACCGATCCTGAGGAAAGTACTCACTACTTCCCCTTATGATGGATCAAGGTACTTGATCCATATGTACTAGCCTTTTCCCCTCAGTTTTGTGCATAACAACATTGGTTTGTTAGTATTTCCTGGCCGTCCGTAGGGACATTGAGTTGGCATTAGTGAGTTGACCTCATCCACATGAGAGGTGAGACTTGAGTCGCCCCGTATTTTTTATATATTCATATATGCATTATATATTTTGTATCTACACGTGTCCTACCACGATGCCATAGGTATTATGCCATGTGCTTAGACGCGTGAAGGTGCACTATGAGATTGTGTTATGGTAGCCTACTCGTGTGATGAGCATGATGGGGCCTCGCACACTTGTAGAGGGACACTCATGTTTTCTCTTGATAGTGTTTGGGTCAGTTGGAATATGGGTATGTCCAAGCCATGTATACCTTTGGCTACAACGAGTACTTGTGTGTGCCCTTTCCATGAGGTATCGCTATGTGAGGTGTGTTTTGCGTGTGCCTACTTTTGTGGAGCCACAGTCACACTGCCATGCAATGTATGACTAGTACATGCCTTTTCCAGCTTGTGTATGACCATGTCATGCTGAGACACGATGCAGGATGTTGTAGAGGTGCACATTCCATGCGGATAGCCAAGGAGTGTGTGGGCCACTTGGCAAGTCCATGCCACGTGACAACGTGATGCGAGGTGTAGCCGAGGAGTACACTTCATGCCATGTGGTTGGTGTGTTCACTCCGCCACACATGAGGGGTTATTGCGATAGTTAGACATTGTTCCCTCCTTCCTCGTCTAGTGGCTAATTAGTCACATAGTTATGTACTGTGCCATTTCGAAGATTGTGAATCTTCTTTTGGTTATTGATGACTTTCACTTTGATTGTGAGGACCGAAAAAAATTGATTTATCTTGTTTGTTATGGATTAGCCACATCTTGTGACCTTATTTGCACATAGCCCTCATGGTTACATATGATCTAGTGTTGAAATTGCACACATTTCTTGCTTTATTGCTGAAATTGAATCCTTATTTGATATTTATTTATGATCTTTGGTGGCTAAACTAGTTTTCTATTTGTTGTTTTCAAATTCTGGTCTTGTGTTGTAATGTGATTCCTCATCGGGAACAAGTGAGCTGGACTTGGTTGAGTGTATACGAGGAAGTAGACATAGGGAACCTTGAGGATGGGGGTATGTGAGGCTGTTTCACAGCTAGGACCCACTACCCACCTATGTGTGATGACTATCTCTTGGAGGCTAACCACCTTATTCAACAAGAGATAGGTCATTGTGGTCTTGTTTGGATGGTCTCACCATGTGTGTGTGGCCTAACACCATCAAACCATTGAGTGTGAGGTATGGATTATGTGAGATGGATATTGGCTCTTGGCTCATGGTTTATGTATCATGGATTAGTATGCTACTTACTGATGTCCAGATGGACCCTTGTGTAGCCTTGTGATGTGATTACCAGTGATGTAAGCATGTATGTAAGTATAAATGCATGTTTCATCTTGGATATGGTTTGCTATGAAAAGTTCAAAAGTTGGTTTATTGTGTTGTAGAAAGTGTAAATTGTTATATTTTAGTTGAAAATGATGTCAAATATGCTCTCATGTGTGAGATTGGAAGTGTTTGGAAAACAAATATTGTTGCAACTAATGTTATTTTGGAAAGAATTGAGTGCTTATACATCTTCTTTACCCTTTTCTTTGTGGAATTAATGTGTATCTTAATCTATCCTTGGATGAATGTGAATGTTAAAATAAATGCTTATTTTGAGAATTGTGACACATGTGATGTTTACAAGATTAACCTTGTAATTTTGTTTCATGATTGAGACCTTATGAGTAAGGCATATGCCAATATATTGATAATGATTCATAGAAAGGAGAATGTTAAAATGATGTTCTTTCTATTTTGTTCAGTGATGAACGATGCATATTATATTCCTCATCTTTAGAATGAAGTACAATTGATTAATGTTGATTATTATATTTTGAGTACTAATGTGTGACATGGCTACATATTGAGTTTACATGACTTCCAGAAGTAAGTCAAATCTTAGGGAGGGAGGATGTAACACCTCTCCAAAACCAGGCTAGAAAGATAGTATTTTGATTTTGATTTGATATTTTAAATGTTAAATATTATTATAATGAGGTTAGATATTGTTGATTTAGTAAAAGGTTATTATGATTAGCTATGATGATGCAATTAATTGATATATATGGTAGCTAACTACAGTTAGGATGTAGTATATGTTCTTCAACTATGTATATATGTATATGCGATGTGTATGTTACAAGTACCAGGTATCGACTCCACCTAGCTTCACAGGTCTGAGCGCACCTTCTCCGATGGTGGTTACTAGAGGTAGTCACAAGCCAAATGCCCCCTTGCCTAGCCCACTGTACCCTGTTAGGGTAGTGTTTTCTTGTTGATGTCTTACCATTCATTTACCTAATGATAATGTCTGGAGCACCTTTTAGCCGTATGTTCCAGCGCACCTTTCTATTGTATGTGGTTTACTAGTAAGACTTGATGTGGTATTTTTTCTTGGCTTATGTGAATCTTTATATGGTTATATCTATATTTAATTGGTTGACGGTGTCTTGATGTGGTTCCTTTGACGTCTTTTCATGATTTTATATATGGTATTTCATTGTGTTCAGTTGATTTTATATTTAAATGGTTTTATCCATGAGATTTTAAAATGTGTTTTTTTTTAAAAATTATTTTTCTTGATCATCCGAGAGAATGATATATTTCATTTGGAAATTTTAAAATAATTTTAATATTAATCCTTTTTGTGAGCTCTTTTAGTCTTATTTAATTTTATTTGGGGACTTTTTGTGTTTTAACGGTTGGATTTAAATTATTATTTTTACATGAATGAGGGAATGTTGGATTCTTAGTAAATTTTATTAATTGAATTGGGAAGAGTTATCTTTTAGGGAGGAAAATATAAAATGGAAAAAGGATTTATTTTGTGGGGGAATTTTTTTGGGAAAAAGAAAGAAATTTCTATTTTGGGGGAAGAAGAAGAAAACCCCACGAATTGGGTAGCTGAGTGGGGAAAGAATCATGGAGAATGTTTGAGAAGAAATTTGTGAGTAGTGGCTCAGGAGGTTCAAAATGGCTATGTTGTCTTGCTGCTCTGTTTTGGAATTTCACCGTGTCTTGCTGAAAGAGCATTACTTCACTTCATATTTGGGAAAATTTGAGGTATTCTTTTGTGTCTTTCTTGAATTTTCTAAATTATAAATGTATGCATGAGTGCATGTTTAAATGTTTTGGGAATATTGGCTGCTAGGTGTTGTTATGGCATTTGGTTTTTGAGTTTTCTTTTCTGCCTGGTTATGGAATTTATTTTGGAGAAAGTCTAAGTTTTTTTAAAATTTGTACAAATCCCTTAGTTTAAACTCAAATCCAGCTTTGGGATTCACTTGAAAATGCCCAAATCTCAACTAGGTTGGAGTCCAAAACGAATTTAGAGCACTTTTTGTTTTGGCCAAAAATTTGTACAACTTGTAAACTGACGTTGTTTATTGCTGCTCCTTAATAACTTTGTGGAAAATGAAAACTAAATGTGGATTCCTCATATAAATGCAAATATCTCAACTGTGTCTTTAGCAGATTTTGGTTCTAGGAACTTTCATTTTTTCCCAAATTTGTGTCTACTGTTAAAATGACGTTTCTCATTGTTGCTCTTTTACCACATGTCAAAAATGTAAATTAAAATTTGATTCCATGTTGAAATGTCAAAATATGAATTGGGTCTTCGTCCAATTTTTAATCCGGGCACTTTCATTTTTTCATGTTTTTCTCCAGCCTTGGTTTAAATGGCATTTTTCACTACAACACCTCATTATGGGTCTTAAAATCAAAAATTGAAGGTGTATTCCAGCTTGAAACACCAAAATATGAACTGGGTTGGGTCTAGAATTTTAATTCGGGCACCTTGAATTTTTATGTAATTTTATGCCTCTTTTCATGTTGAATTTCAATTGATAAATGTACATTTTTTTTAGCAGCAATATTGTTTGGTTGTTTTCAATGGTTTTTATGATGATCCTAGTGGATTTTCATTGTTTCATGTTTTGTATGGATACCTAGTTTGGTTAAACGAGAAGGCCTATCTGTCTATAGGGCATTGAGTTATCCGTCTGCAGGACGTTGATACAAACATGATTGAGTCTCTTTCTGTATGAGAGGTGTACCTAGTTCCGTGTGGTGCCAACCCTTTGAGCACACATGATGATATTTGATTTAGTGTCTACTCTTGTGCTTCATACCTTAGTAGTCATGAGTAGTATGCGACATATTATTGTTTTTAGAATATTCATGTTATGCATTTGCTTAATGCATTATATTCCATGTTTTTTCCATGTCTGATGTGAGTGTTGGCCATATGTTCCCTTACCTTGTAATTTTTTCTTGGGCCTTGTGACTGCCTCTGAGCATGGTGGGGTGGCCTTGTTTGAGTCCACATGGTAGGGAGGTGTTGCCACTGCCATTGGGGACCGACATACAGGTTGTTGGAGCACCAACTGGAGTCATCCCCTCTTCTATATTTATCTTATCTGATGATGTATTTTATTCATAGTAATTCTATTGTATTCATACTTATTCTTTCATGCTCATTGTACTCTCATGAGAGAGAGAAATTAATCATAAATTTAATGAGAAGATATGTGATGATTATGTTTGGTTTACGGGTTCCAGTGTTGGTATCGGACTCATGTGTGCTATGATAATTATTTTATAGCTTTTGTTTCAAAAGTTTTTCATTCAAAAATCTGAGCTTTGGTTGTATATTTCCTTCATGTTTTAGTCTATAAAATTTCTGGAGCATCTTCGCTTTTTGCTTGTTGCTCTATGTTGTTGCTGCCAAAGTTCTAGAGCAAAGGGTTCTGGAGCATCGCCACTTTCTGCTTGTTGCTCTATGTTGTTGCAGCCAATGTTCCATAACAAAAGGTTCTGAAGCAGAAGAAAGTTCTGGAGCAAAAGTTCCAGAGCAATAGAAAGTTCCAGAGCAGAGCTTCCAGAGTAGGAAGTTTCATAGTTGGAACTTCCATAGCTAGAAGTTCTATAGCTGGAACTTTCGTATCTGGAAGTTTCGTAGCTAGAACTTCCTTAGCTAGAACTTCCGTAGTAGAGGTTCTGGAGTAGGAAGTTTCGTAGCTAGAACTTTCGTAGCTAGAACTTCCATAGCTAGAAGTTTTGTAGCTAGAACTTTTGTAGCTGGAAGTTCCTTAGCTGGAACTTCAGTAGCTAGAAGTTTCGTAGCTGGAACTTCCGTAGCTAGAAGTTCTGGAGTAGGAAGTTCAGGAGCAAGTTTCTAGAGCTATTATGTTTGCTCCTGTTTGGATTTTCTCTGGATGGTGGATTAGTCCTCTCCTTTGGGTTATGTTCTGCCATACTTGGCCATGTTTGTGGTCATTATATCGTATTGGAATTTTCTTTATCTATAAGTTATTATGTATGTTTTCAAAAAAAAAATTATCTTTTCCTATTTTGGCTCTTCCCCTTCAGGGTTGCGTAGTGGGATGTTACAACTAGCCTCCAATTGTCCTTGTTTACCCATTATTCAAGACTACCCCTATTGAAGATATAGAGATATTTGAGACATTTTGTTGCATTGAACTTATGTTATACAAACCTTTCAAGAACATATAAACAGATATAGGTCTTCTCAAACAAGAGATAATGGAAAATTGGAAACTTTTAAAAATGGTTGGTTATCATCCTTGGCATGTGAATAGACATCCAATTACATCCACAATTGAAGAAGAGGATGATAGTGATATTGATGATTTGAATCATCTTCCTTTTATGGATGAATATGAATGAGAAGTTTTCTCTCGACTTGGTGCCACTACTAACTTTAGTATAAATCAACTTAAGCTATTGGGTAGGTGGGATTTTGATATGAACCATCAATGGAATGCAAACCATGTTCCTAAACAACTCCATAATTTTGCTTTCTAGTTCATCTCATCAGCCAAGGAACAACGTGAGCAAGCTATGGTTCAATTTTTGCATGTTGATATGGGGTATATGTAAGATCATGATGGCCAAAAAGTGGCAATATGATGGGTATGTGGCTGACGACTTTTGTTTTACCAAAAATTGATGAAACGAAAAGAGTTTTTAAAAGAGATTCTCAGATTTCCACCAATATAAATTATGCTTTATTTTGAATTTAATAAGTAATTATTATTCATTTTCTATTTGAATCACGATTAAAGTCCTAATTTATAGGCTAATTGAAAAACATCTATAGCTTTCAAATGGCATCACATGTTTTGAATCCAAAACATGTGTCACATTCTATGCTTCACATACTATAGGATTATTAAAAGAAAAAATAAATTTTATGAAGTTTTGACCAAGTTAAGGTGGTTAGATATATGAGTTTTTATATTTTTTAAAAGTCATAATAAAAAAATTGTAATTAATTATTTACTTGATTTTTTTTTTTAAATGCATCACATTGAGACATGATCCTCTATTTATATCTAAAATCTTATAAAAAAAATTATCATTTTATTGTGGTTAGGGTGGTCAGACAGATACCTACTTCTTATTTTTTTCCTTGAAATTTAAGTACTACTGCATTCACCAAATATATATATATATATATTTAAACAAACTTAGTAATTTAGAAACTACATTCAATTTTCTACAAATTTTATTCTTACATATTTTTGAAATAATATAGATAACTTATTCAAATTTTTATGTCAAGTTGCCTAATTCTGATTTTTCTGAATATTTTGCCACTTGAGGGCCTATTTTTTCCATGATGATCTTGCACATACCCTGCGTCAGCCCATCAACTTTCACCAAAAATATTAATTGGCCCTTCAAATAATCCAAACCCATCGCATGCAGCCTTCACCCAAAGTCCCTCTCCACATGATCATTTAAGGGATAGTTGGCACTGAAAAATCCTTCTTGATAAATTATATTTGACAACAAATGAACACCTCTTTTGCTAGACCCAATAGTGGCTTGCTCACATTGGCTCCTATAGGTGTTGTTGTGTACCACATATGTTCCTCTACAATCCATACAACACTTCAGATTCACATAAAGGATATGAATCCTTTGCAAGGGTAGAAATTAACATTATTCCAAGAACAATTTAAGTATATTCAATACATTTTTATCAATGAAGTGAGTTTCCTAGGCCCAAAATTGCTACTGAAAATAGATAGCCATTTGTTCCAAGCATTCCCAAATAACTAGATAGAGCCATTCGACAGTGTTTTTATGATCCTTGTTGGTGATCTTGCCCAGATGCCACTTTTCATGGATATGCTTATTTATGCTTCATGCTCATCTGTTGTAGCCCTGTGGTACACTTTCATGGTCTCAATAACCCTAGACACTATCTTTCACCAAAAAGGAGATAGCCCTTCATAGTAAAAGTTTTGGGAAATCCTTCTCCATGTAATAAATGTTGAGGCTCTCCACGATGATTGGAAAGAGCTTATAAAACATATAAATAAAATGCTCTCAACCAAAGAAAGAGAACAATTTGATGTTGCTATACATTTTTTTTCCATAAATAACTTGGTCGCATTCCACAACAAAAAGGTGATCAAACAGTTAAATCTACCCATAGCCATTAGAATTGCTTGAGTGGCACAACAACAGGCATTTGATCATGGAGATGATGACCAACTTCTCCCAAAATTGCTACTTTGTGTTGGTGAATAGGTGATGCTAACAAAAAATTTGTGGATTCAAGCTAGCCTATTCAATGGATCTCTTGCTGTTGTTACAACTATTGTGTACAATCCACATTCTAAACCGCCAAACCCACCTGACCATGTTGTTTTCCACTTTCAAAATTACATTGGTCAACCATGGGACCCAGAACATCCGAGAGACATCCCTATCCTAGCTGTAAGTCAGGGGAGTCGAACACAAATTCCACTCACTATGGCATGGGGAATCACAATACATAAAGCACAAGGCTTAACATTGGATAGAGCAACAATAAACATAGGTAGCAAAGAGAGGCAAGGGTTGACTTTTATTGCTATATCATGTGTAAAATCAATTGAAAGACTCTATATTGATCCATTGTTCTCATTTGAGAGATACTTTAGGCTTGGAACCAACAAATACACTGCTCATCATCATAGCAAAGAGATGTATTTGGAACAACTACAACCCTCACCAAGTGCTTATGGTTCCACCCCATAGGCTGACTTACAAAAAAAGGCTCCAAGATAATTATTCTTGCATCTACCTCAGCTTGTATGCCATCACCTTCTCAAGCATTTTCTAAGTTGAATCTTTAAAAAACATACCAAGTAATATTTTTTGCAAAATGGGTATAATGCCAAAGATGCACAAAGATACTATGCACAAATAACTAGAGGGTACAACTTGTACATTCTAGTTCCATGTTTTGATGATTCTATTCTATTAATTTGTTGACTTCTTGTTCTAATATTTTGTTGTGTAATGCTTTTACTATATGGCATTCAAAACAATACACTCTTTTGTATATTCCATTTTCCCATCTTTGTTTAAGCATTTTAAAATTCCATGATGCCAATTGTTTATTGCCATACCTAGAATTCTCTTCCAACTGATTTTAACTTACATTGGTGTAAACATATAGTTACAGTTCTTACACATTAATACAAATGTAGATACAAATAACTTCAGCTCTCAAAGATGCATGGAGAATGGAACCAACAATAACTAGAAGCCAAAAGTTAAATAAGTCAGCAATGTCTTTAGAACATTCCAATATATTAAACTATATATGCACATGTTGTAGATGCATTCTCAAAAAAAATTATCTTCCATTTTACTAATAATTTTAAAATCCTACAACCATGTGTTTTCTATTCTCATAGCCTATATATGTTGACTTCTCAGATTTCTCCTCTGTGATTTCCTTCCACAAATTTTAATGTCTTGTTGTTACCCTTTCTATTAGCTTTATTTGATTCAAATTTCTACAAATGTTTTTCTACAAAATTCTTTTTTTGTCATTTCACTATTTCACTATTCTTATATATTACATTCATAAATATATAGTCTTGTCTACATTAGTTTTCTTTTCCGTGATACATGATAAAATTCCATGCTATTTTTCATGGCTTGCTCGAGCATGTCCAAAATGATCATGGAGTTTATTGGCTTCGTGGTTTCCTGATCGTGCCTCACTCAACGGACACAAAATGGTAGGTACTTGCTCATGTGATAGTTGATACATCCTCACATTGTTGGAGAATGCCATGCAAATCAGTACATCTAATATTCGTTGTTCTAATATAAGGATGTCAATTATTTTGGTTACCTGTGAAATGACAGACTGTGGTGTTTTTTTCATAGAAGACTAGTCAAATAAACTTCTATGCACCTTCCTTATGTGCTAGTTTGGAGAGCTCTTTAGTTGTCCTCCTTTGTAGCCTACGACATCTTTCCCCCTATTCTTATGGTAAGCCATTCCATAATGTGTTTTACCCACTCCATACTTATCTAATTTCATACATGTATTTCGATATAACAATACCAAATGTTGGTTTCTAGTTGTATCATGTTGTGCTCAATACAAAGATAGATCAACAAGCAAAAATACAGCTCATGTATTCAAAAATTGGTTCCAAAAAGGCAGCTAGAGCTGTAAGTGTAAACAAGGTTTTTTTTACATATTTATATTTTCCTAATTTATACACTCAATTTTTCCCTCCCTCCATGGCTAGATACCCTATATATATTTGTTTCTTTATATCAACATTAATGCATAAATTTATACATGTACTAGACTATAATAACTATACTTTGTTGTTCAGATTAGATTTTCCCATGGTCCTATACTTTCCTTTTATGGAAAACCCAATGGAAATTTCAAACAAATAGCTGATAGGAAAATGTGAACTATTGCATCAATTGCTTCTTTTGTATTAATATGTTTCATGATATTTGGTTTCCCTTATCTCTTTGAAGCTCCCTATATTTTGTATTATTATGTTTCATGTTATTATATTTCCCTTATATCTTAAAACCCACATTAAACATATTAATACAAGATAAGCAATTTGTGTAAGAATTGAGCTATGAATTCAAAATTCAAGTTATATACTCTTTTGTAGTCAACCTGATCGAATAGAAAAATTCTAAAAGAGCTATTAGAATAACACTTCATACCTATAATACTACTCTTAATCTGCAATTTCTCTTATGTTAATGGCTATAATTCTAAAAGTGCACATAGATACCTATAAACAATAAACAAATAGAGGTAAAAGCACTATCCCTAGCCATATTTTTTGATAACAACAAGAACATTTAACTGTAATTTTTCCATCCATACAGAGGGATAATCTCTTTTAGCTCTCCAAAATGCGTACAATGTCAAAGATACAACCATATAACAAGGAATAATAAGCACAGACCAAAAGACATGAACAATAAATGAGTCACTCTAACACCTCTTATACAATTTCTCTACTTGTGTTAAATATTTGTTACCAAAGAACATAGCTTCAATCTTGTATTGATATATTCCATGATATTCTTTTTTTCTTATCTTTTTAGAATGGAGAACCATCCACAAAGCTTCATTCTTCTTTTGGATAAATGATTAATTAATTTTTCATGTCTTTCGTTCTGTGGTTATCATTGCTTTTTCATAGCAGGCCATAGTGTTTTAACACTGATGTATTGTGAAACGTGCCAGAAAGTATATTGATTCAGTTGCATTGTTGAAAGAGAAATTTTGCTATTAGTTTCATAGAACAGTATTTTATTGCTCATTTCTTTTGTTCTTTGGTTATTGTTCCTCATCTTCTCTAGTTGTATTGTAACGCCCATCATGCAAACCCCAGAGAACACACACAAAGAAAATAATTTTTTTTTTAAATAATTAAATTAAACATGCAAATACATTAAACCATAATCACATAGCACCTTACATATCATTAACACACTTAGTTCTCTGGGGCACGCGAGGTTACATCGCAACAACTAAACAGAAATAAAAGATAAAGATTACAACATAACCATTTATATTATAATAACCATGAATACGGATACATCCAATAACCATGATGCAAGAATAATAAACATCACATAATACAATCATATGAATCTCTTAACAAAGTTATAAAAGATCCTAACTATTACATCATCATTATAATATTACATTACAATCTCTTGGTAAATGAATTACATTGAATTTCCCAACATGTGGGATGATACAAGTACAATGAAATCTGAGATACAAAGTGAATACTGGTACAACTCCAATTGCGGAAATGTTGAGAAGACAGGATGCTAATGGGGAACCCAACGGGTGCAGAGCACGTTCCACCCAACCATGTGAATTACAAGTAACTCACCCCCCGTGCTCAGAGGTGACGAGGAAGAGAACCTGACCATGAATGCCAAACCGACTCAACAACAACATAGTACAAAAACAAAAACAACTCAAGGTATACAATGAAACAACCATTGACGTTCACAAATCACATAACAAGTTAAGACTATGAAACTCATCATAATTAAACAAAGCATTACAAATTAAACAAGTAACCAGATAGCAATCATAAACCAAATTCACAAGACTTAGAAACAACATAAATATTACAATATCCAGAGGCAACAACAACAAAGCACAAGGGTGTCAAGTGGAGAGTGTCATCGCATAGCTCTCATGGGATCCCCTGGCCCTTCCTCCAACTGAGGCGCTGAGACCCATCTATGGATCTCCTGGCCCTTCCTCCTAATTGAGGCGCCGACAGCATATGGTAGCTAATGCGGAGTTAATAACCTCTCATGAAGATGAGATTCTGACTTTGCCGACCACAACCTACTCAGTCTATCATTAGTCTATGATAGACCTAATGCATAGACGAGGAATCCAATGTTTATTATCTTGTCTGTTTTACTACCCATCCCCCTAAATTCTATTTTTAGGTTATCACTTTTTTAACTACTCTTACGTGGGTTCACCTGAGCACTTCCTCTTACTTGAGGCACCGGCGCCCATGAAGAGCCACTCTCCCTATGACCCCTAACATAAACCAAAACTAGGCAAGGGTTGAACTAAAACATAAAAAGCATAATACCACAACAAGACCACGTGAGGCATTAACCCTCTCACAATAATTCATAACCAATAGTCTTAACAAACAGTTCAACCCTTCCAAGTATAAATCATTAAGTTTCACTCCAAAAGCATAATCAAGACGAGAAAACATTCTAAAATAAACAAGCCTCTGGAACAAGGTTTCACAAGCACGGTTCCCACATCGACAACACTAAATGAAAACCATAACATAAAAGAAAACTCACATTACATTTTGCAAGATTGCACCATTAACTTTCATTCCCAAACAGATATTTAAATTAAAACACCCAAAACTAATCATTAAAAGGTTCAAAGTCTTAATCATAACCAATACATTTGTCTCGATGTAATTCGCAACAACAAATTAAAGCTTATTTTCCATTTAAAATATTTGTTCAACTAAATCAAATAATAAATTAATATCTAAATAAATAAATAAATATAAATACCAAGACATAAACATTATTAATCATTTTAAATAGAATACACAAATTGCATTATTTTTTAAACATAATAAAATAATATTAAATAAAATAATTATAATAATTATAATTAATAAATTAAATATTCACCACATAATAATAAATAAATAAATATATATATATATATTTAAAAATTAAAAAAATTAAAAAAATAAAATAACCCATGCTGACCTTTGTACTGGCCGATGACCATACTGCCCGCAACAGTCTTAATGACCTGCGCAGCAGTCATTGAGACTATTGCGGGCCGGACAGGAGGTGACAGGGAAAGGTACGACTTCGGCCGTCCTTCCCCTGAACCTCCAAAATAAATTTTTATTTTTATTTCTATTTTAAAAAAAAAAACAAATTCATTCGCTCAGTGCTCGTGACGAATTTCGAAAAATTCCAATTTTTGATTTCTGTTTCAGTTTGTTTGCAAAGCATTATTTCCAATTTTAACAAAAATGTTCCTTTCAAGAAGGCCTATTTGTTTATTCATTTTATAATCACAAGGCAATCATTTTAATCTAATTCACAGATGATTTTTTTTTTTTTACCAAAGATTAATTTTAACACACCTCTTTATTCCATTTACAGATTTAAATCTATTAAGAGAAAAGAGTGGAACCTGGAGTCCTGCGCTCTCGAGAATCTGATGAAGCTGATTTCTGACGGCCTCAAAGAGCTCCTTGTTCGTGCTTCAAAATCTCCTCTACCGAAATTTCATGCTCGAACTCAAACTGATTCTCTGTTCAGAAAACTTCTCCAAAGCAACACTAGTAACAGATTTCCAATCCCTTTCAAGAACTCTCCTCAAAATATAGCAAAAGATTGAAAAATATTCTCTTCAGATTCAAAATTATAAAATCAATAACTTGTGCAACTTCTATATCACTAATCTTCTGTGTGTGTGAAAACTCCCAAAATTCCTCATTAAAATAAAAGATATTGTCCATTTCTTCCAAAAACTCTAAAAATCAAAAATAAAAGAAAATAATTCTTTTAAAGCAAGCTTTTTAATTAGTTTTGTATTCTTATTCGTTCTCACAACTTTTTCATTCTTTTATTTGTTTTATTGTTTTAATTTCTATTTTTACCACTTTACTTGCACATCACATTATCTATCTAATTTAAATAATTTATTCTAATAATTATCCTTAACAAGATAATTAATTAAAATAAATAAAACACATTTAATATTTTAATTATCATTTAATAACACACATGACCTTATAAAATTAAATAAAACATTTAAATATTTAAATACAAATAATTCTAACATTAAAACAAACAATTATTTTCATCATTTAAATCGAATACACCACAACATATAAAGTACCAACATTAATAAAAATATGACAAAATACAAAACACAAACCAAAAATGACGACAATTACAAAAACGAACAATACCAATCAAACAAGACGGTCTGACATCATGGGACGGGATGACTTCATCGTCACCTCTGTTTCAACATTTAACTGTTGGGCTATTGGTGCTCACTCTGTCCTACCAAAGCAGGTGGAATCGAGACTTATACCTGTAAATCCTGCATACAAATGAAGTCGTGTACATGTGCATACATATATATAAAGTCAAAGCATTAAATCGAAGCATTGCATTGTGAGAAGGAATCGCAACGTAATAGAGCACTCGCAAGCGAGTGATGCTACACTGTCCTTCATCACCTTTATCCTAACAATTATAATATAAATAATAAATAGCATTTCTAAACTAATAATTCATCTCATGACATAATTCATTAAATCATTGCATCATAATATAATTCTGAAAATCAACTAACATCACCTACCACAATGTCATAAGAAATAATCAAATCCTCAAGTGTATAAGCATAATCACCAACAGTCTACTAATCAAACCACCAAACCAAACAATAATAGTATCATCACAGTATCAAACCAAAGCACAGAAAATAATCGGTCTAAACAGTATGAGGGGTATTACATGTATTATCGAGAGAGCCAAGTCAAAAAGAACATCATGAGACATATTCATACAAGACATATAACATGTTTCGACGATGTTAAAAAAACCATGAAAAAGATTCTAGCTTTTTAAAAGTTAATAACAAACCTTGTTACAAGAACAATATAATAATTTGTTACACGAAACTTCAAACAGATGAGTGGAAAACAATATCATGACACTTACTGAAACTCAAATTGATGAGGGAAAAAGAATATCATCAACCATATTAACACAAGAAAACCAGCAACAATTACTTGACTGGGTTTTTATGTGCCCATGATGGCCTTGGTAATTACATGGGTTGGTCATGGTGGAGTTGGTGTCCTCGATACAAGGAACCTCAATGGTAAGTGTTTTCTCACACAAATTGAATGTATGAATGTATATATATATATATATATATATATATTATAAAAAAATAGTGAAAGTATAAAAGCATTATTAAAAAGAGATTGACTATGTAACAACCACCAAACTAATTTCATATATATACACATCTGTATATTTATATATATATATATATATATATGTATGTATATGTTTACATGTATATATGTATGCATATGTATACATGTATATCTACACTTATATATACGTATATAGGTATACTGGGTACTTTTCATAAATGATTAATTTATTGTTCATGCCTTTCGATCTCTCCTCATTGTTCCTTTTGATAGCAGGTTGGAGGGTTTTAACACTCATGTGTTGAAAAATGTGTGAGGAAGTATATTGATTAAATTGCATTGTCGAAAGATCCATTTCGAATAGTATTTTCTTAATGCTATGGGAAAAATTGTATCATAGCACAATATCTATAAAAAAAATTTGGTGGCTTTTACGTGTTATTGTAATAGTTATTGAATCTATTCAATTTTATATCTTTAGCTGATATAGTGTTTGTTTGAAATTTCTATTTGTTAAGAACATAGTTGTGACAATGCAACTGAATAAACCTATTTTCTTGCATATATTTTAGAGCACATACTCATAATGCCAGAATGGCTATTCTAACAATGCAATTGAATTAAAAGTATTTTTTTGCATATTCCGGTGTATACTTTCATGCACTGCAATATTCTTTGCTCTGTGTATCTTTCGAGTTATACACATTCTGTACATTTAGTCCCTTTCTATTGTTCTAATTGATTTAAGTGGAAATCCTTACAAATAGGATGTTGTAGATTGCCAATGGCTACATAATTTATTATTGTGTTTGCATATATCAATTTGCACATTCTTTGAGCTTCTTCTTTGTACCCTTCTAACAAAGAGAGTAATTGTATATGCTAAGTGTTTGCTCGCCCAAGGCTTAATGCATTTTGTGGTAGTTGTACTATGGCAGTGGATGAAGTAAATGTGGTTGGTCAAAGTAAATGCAATATTGAATGTAGCAATGTGGGAAATTATATTTTGATTAAGTTGCATTACATGTATATATATATGTATACATGATATATATATATATATATATATATATATATATATATATATATATATATATATATAGCATATATATATATATATATATATATAAGTACATTAAAAACTTACACATTCTGAAGAACAACAGTTTTCAATCTAGCATAAAATGGTTTCTAAACAGTCTGCTATCAAAGCAACTACCTTGCATAAACAGACCCAAGTAGTTCGTTCCACTGATCTTCAAGCAGGTCAAGAAAAAAATGATATCATGAAACAGACCGATACAAGGTTGAAGGTATGTTCTTTCTTAGTAGATATTGAATATATGTAGACAAACTATATAAAAGGTGCTATGTAGAAATGCAATGTATGAACTTCACTCTCTTTTTTCAAGTCAAGTCTATGATTCTTTTTCCACAAAGAAATTGGTTTCCTATTTTGGTTCTTGGTTATTATATGTGAACTTGATTTGCATGCACATATCTACATATACATCCTACTCATGCAATGAAAATATAAAAAACTTGCAAGATAAAATTTATACTGATATATATGTTTGTTAAATCTATATGATCTATTTTCTAATGTTTCATAGATACAATAGACATCCAACAAACTTACTATAAACTAATTTCCTATTTCAAATTGTTCGATGCTCCAACAACTCAATCCAATGCTCCTTGCAGTTTTCAAGCATCACTAATAGTTCATGTAAGTGCAAAACTTCTCAATTATCAATAAATAGATTCGGTGACCCAATTGTAAATATTATTCATCATTTCTACTTTCTACTTGTGTTTATTGATTTTAGCTATATATTTAGTAATTTTTTATGCTTCCTTCCTCATCTTGTTTCCCCGTCCATTAACATACATCTTTCTTCTATTTCTAGGTGCTAGGCTAAAGCATACATGACAATTCCAAAAAATGGATATCCCCAAAATTTCTAGTGGACGTTTCATATTGCTTTTGCTAGGGGGTTTGGCTAGGGTCCCTAAAGCTCCATGATACCAATATGGTAGGGTGGATAACGAGCATGAGAATTTTGTTTTTGCTTTTCATGCCATATATCTTTTCTCACATAGACAAATGTATAGAAAACATGGTTTGTAACAACATGTTTCTTATGTACTACCAAGTGGTGGCAACAGACTAGAGACTTTAATCGTCTCACCTTGAAACAATGCCCATCTGTTATTTATCTATTTTGACTCTCCAATTGCACTATGAAATCATTCATTAAAAAGTTTATTTTTTTATTCTAAATTGTGTTGCAATTTTCTACTTTCTAACCTTTTAGATTTGTCTCGTCAAAAAACACATGTATACTAAAACTTTAATTTCCAAAACTATGGAGAAATACTAATTACAAAAAAAATCAATATTGAATGTCTTTCTTTGATGGAAAAAATGTGTACTTTTTTTATCCAATTTAAAAAATTACACGCATGGGTGATGACCCTTACAAAAAACTACCATTTACTTCAAAATTAAATAATTAATTGATTGAATAAGCTACACAAAAAGAAACAATATACATGTTCATCTAGTGCTAATAAATATAAAACTAAAATATTCTTGCTAGAAGAAACCATTATTTTAAGTTTTATATTTAATTTAATTTTTTTAGTTCCCACTTCTACACAAATTTAAAAATTGATTTCCTATATTTCTAACAGTATTAAATAAAATTAATAGAAAAATTTATTCGTGATTACTTGATTCATACATTCTAGCTGATGTGTTTCATTCACCATGACCTTTCCTTGTAAAAAATAAGCTTCCACCCTCGTCACCGTGAAGATAGCCCATCGCAGAAGACCCCTATTGGTTGATTGTTGCATTCCTATGCATGCAACTACTAGCTATAAAGCTGTATTTAATAGAAACATTTTTATTTTGTATGGATTATATAATTACAAGCCAAGAAATAATGTGAGTTTTAAACTTCATTTTTCATTTAATTTGGTAATTCATTGGATGATTTTAACTAGGTTGAACAATTTATTATCACATATGATGCATCCCAAACTCGTTAAACATGAATTCCCCTTAGCTATTCCATCAAAGTGTAATTTAAACCAACTTATTGGGAGGTTTTCATTGTATCACTAGAGAGTACCATTTCTTGTATCACTACTTTTAGTTTAAGTAGAATTATTTATATTTTTAATTATTACTCTAGGATGGTCCTTCTACTTATTACCTTCCCAACTTCACATATGACTATCTAGGGGATCACTACCCATATGCAAGAGAAAATAATTTTTTTTGTATGGTCGTTCAAATTTCAATATTTTCAATACATTATTTTGTAATGTTCCTCTAATAGAAAACATGCACAATAGAAGAGTATGACAGAAAATATGCTATAAATTCTTGATAATATGCTCAATTGTTTCATATGCTTAACCACCTCCAGTATAGTATAAAAATGAACATTCCTTTTAGGATTTTGTCCTGTCTTGAACAAACTGTTAAAAATGTCTAGGGTAAAAGTAAAAAATTACCCATTCACCAAGCCCTCATATTCTATCTTTTCCAATACCAAGCCATTGTGTTACCCTCTCCTGCCACTCTTAAAAATAACACACTGGATATTTGTGACCCCGCGATGGACCCCATTCCCTCCATTACCCTAGAATATACCACTCCTAATGCTTGCCATTTTACTTGTGCCTGTGGTAAAACCTATGCTAATGAGGAAACCCCTCTGAACCCTATAAATGTTTCTCCCTTGTTTGATCCCACTCCTATTTCTACATTTGGGTCTAGCGAGTCAAAAAACTTGGATGATGATTCATGGAATCCCACCCCTACCAATTCCGCCACACACTCCTTTGCCCATGCAAAGATCTTTGATGTCCCCAAAACCCCCATTTTTATTAACCCTAGGCATCAAAATTCCCTAAATTTTTGTATCAATTTGGAGGGGACTAATGCTAAACCTAAGGTTTCTTTTGACACTTGTACTCCTAGCGACCCCCTCTATAACAAAATTAATGAAATTTTAGATATGATTAATGTCCAAAATGACATCCTTAAATGGCTCTTAGGTCAATTGGTTACTGCTAAAGAGAGAATATATATTTTGGAGAATAAGGTGTTGCTGGAATAGGTTCCTTGGTCAGGGGAGGTGGAGGATAAAGGTTATGTGTAGGATCATGATGGGCCAAAAAGTTGCGATATGATGGGTATGTGTAGGGTATGTGGCTGGTGACTTTTTTTTTACCAAAATTGATGAAATGAAAAGGGTTTTTAAAGGATATTCTCAACTTTACACCAATATAAATTATTCTTTACTTTGAATTTAATAAATAATTATTGTTCATTTTATATTTGAATTATGATTAAAGTCTTGATTGATAGGTTGATTGAAAAACATCTATAGATTTCAAACGGTATCACATGTTTTGAATCCGAAACATGTGTCACATTCTATGCTTCGCATACTATAGGATTGAAAAAAAAAATCATGAATTTTTGACCAAGTTAAGGTGGTCAAACATACGAGTTTTAATATTTTTAAAAAGTTGTAATAAAAAATTCATAATTAATTATTCACTTGGAAAAAACATACAAAAAAATATGCATCACATTGGGACATGAGTCCACTACTTATATCTAAAATATTATAAAAAAATATTATCATTTTATTGTGGTTAGGGTGGTCAGACAGACACCTACTTCTTATTTTTTCCTTGAAATTTAAGTGCTACTGCATTGAAATTTCAAATTTTCACCAAATAATCTTTTTAAAAAAAAAAAACCTAATAGTTTAGAAACTACATTCAATTTGCTACAGATTCTATTCTTACATATTTTTGAAATAATATAGATAACTTATTCAAATTTTTAGGTCAAGTTGCCTAACTCTGATTTTTCTAAATTTTTTGCCACTTAAGGTTCAGTTTTTTCCATGATGATCTTGCACATACCCTAAAGGCCATTGGGAAATGATAGCCTCTTTGGCTATGTAATTTAAACATTAGACGAGATGGGATAAGGAGATGAAAGAGTTTTGTGATATTGTTGGAATGAAGGAGGATAAAAAGAATTTACAAAAGGAGATTGATGTTATACACAAGAACCATAAAAAAACCTCTCAATTCCTCGAGGTCATAACTGATTATAGAAAATGACCATCAGGAACACTTCCCTCACCATTCAACTCTTCTAGCAAGATATTAGGAAGGACTAGGGAAAATGAGTGGATGAGGAAGGGTGTGATAATGGTCACAAGGTGAAGAAAGGGAGGGTGGTGGATAGCTCAGCTCTGGATGTTGTAGTGGATACTAAGGGTGTGCAAAAAGGTTCTCTATCTTTTGAGGAGAAGCTCCACTTCTTGGCTCATGAGTGGAAGGAAAGTAGTGGTATCAAGTTACGAGGAGACTTGTAGGTGTTCTTTGATCCCATGCTGGTATTTTTGTGCTATCTCTATTCTTGTTTACTGGTTGAACTATTTATGATTTAAGTATTTTGTTTTTGCTTTAGTTTGTTGGGAATTTCATTTCTTGTGAGCCCCTTGTTTCCCTTAATGGTTGTTTTGTAATGAGTATTGTCTTTCTATGTCTTAATCTAATCAAAACATTCCACTTTGAGGGAGAACCTCTTAATCCATATCAAGGGGGATACTTTCAATAGTCTTTAACAAGAAATAATATATTCAATATGTCAATAATAACTACTCTCTATCTTTTATATATACCATATTTAGGTCTTGGATGCTACCTATGATGACTAAAATACCTATGTAACATAGTTAAGAGTTTAGGTAGCCACAAGTTGACTACTCATAACTCTAATCCAATTGGATTAAGGCTGTACCATGCTCCCTATTTAGAGAATATTTTTCCTTAATTAAAATCAAATGTGGATGGTTTTGCATAAAATATTCATCATCATCATCTTCTTCTTCTTTCCCTCCAAATTATTCTTCTCTTTTTTCTATGTACTGTTAATCTCCTTCTATTGATTCTACTACTTGTTTTTCAATTCTTTTTCCCAAGTCTTGTTGTGGAGATCCATGTGTTAATGTACCGTTGAAAAAATGCACCTTGATTGATTTGGGGAATAATTGATGATAAATTGGACTTAACAAGGCCTTGATTTGATGTTGTGAAGTGTTTTACATATCCACACTAGGTCTTGGACCCTTTCAAATGTATTTAATGATGTCTTGTAAAGGTGTTGTAAAGTGTTGTAAAGGACTTTCACTCTTTTCTAGACTTAATGAGCCCATTTTCCCTTAATTCAATATTATAAAATATCTTTAATTACATTTTCACATCAATCTAGAAGGCTTGTGAATTGAACTTAATGTTAATCTAGTGTTGTAATCTGTCCAACACATTCACATTGGATGTTGTGCCTTCCTAGGCTATGTGGGCCTCATTTTAAGTGTTGTAAAGTGTATTTAATCACAGTTTCACATTGAATTCTATGTCCCAAGATCTAATTGACCTTTTCATCATCACTAATAGGCCCCTATTACCCCATATTGTGTATCCCAAGCATAAATTGATCAAATAACTGACAAATTCATCATAAAAACCTTATTTCCTTATTTTGCAGCATCTTAGTTGGAAAGTGGACCCCATTGGGACTAATTCACCATATGTGGAAAATGAGCCCCTACCTAGTGAGATTGATTCACCCAAGGTGGTGAATGAGTCCAATTTGGCCCATTTTTTACTTTTGAGCAAAAAAAATTGAAATTTAAGTTGTATTATTCTTCATGTCAGCCTTGGGCATCCAATTAATGGGTAAATGAGGAGGATTTCCTATAAATTCAAGCCTCTAAACCCTAATTTACATCTCTTAACTCATTCACAAACCATTCTTCATTATTCATCCCTCATTCTTCCAACTAAAGTCAAGCAAGATAGGGTTTTACCATTTCAAGTCATTAAGATAGCTTCCTAAGACATTCAAGGGAAGATTCTTCATGTTTTCCTACAAACAGTCAAGATCAAACATCATTGCAAGGTATTCAATTCATTGTTTCATGCTTTATTACCTTCTTTCATCATTTTGGTTTAATTACCTAAAAGGGGTTTGACCAAGGCAAACCCCCATGCTTTAACATCCAACATTTCTCTTTTTCTTCTTGTGTGTTTGTAGATTTGGGCATCTTGAAGGCTTGGAAGTTATTAAGAATCAAGTTGCAATGTTTTTTAAGTCTTTTCTTCATTTTCTAACAAAAAATATCCATCAAAATTCACTTTCAGATCCAAAAATTAGAGTTTCATAAGCAGACACCTGTAGAAAGCCAAAGCACAAATTGAGAGCTCCTGTTTCTTCTTTTGGATCTTTAGAAATTCAAAAGTGGACTCATTCACCATTAGTGGAAAATGAGTCCCATTTTTAGGCGTAAACAAGGTTTTCTACATTTTTGGATACCCTTTTGTCTAAAATAGGTTTTGGCTCAGTTTCATAGAATTAGGACTAATTCGTCCAAAATGGAAAATGAGTCCTAGTAGGCTAAATTTCCAGCATCAACAACATTTAAAATTCCCTTTCCATCCTCCTTCAATATCTCAGATGGACACTTTCAGTTTCATCCATTTTTGTTTCAATTTTGTATTCATTTCTAGGTGTTTTTGCATTACACAATGTGTTTTCAAACAACATGTTTTTCAATAGTTTTCACTTAATAATCAATCCATTTTATCAATTAGCAACATTTAGATCATCGTTTTTAGTCATAATTTCATCATACATAGCTTAGATTAAGTGAACCACCTAGATTTTGTGGTGTGGGATCTATCTCTTTTCATTAGGTGAAAGACCCTAATTGAGCAAAAGAGACCTAGCATTTAACACACCCTAAAATATTTGGTTTAGTTAGTAATCTCTATAACCTTGGATGAAAAATATTTATCAAATCATGACCTTGGTATATTCTATAACTACATCTATCCTTGTCAAGATTTCATCATTACTCTTTTTGATCTCTATCGTTACATCATAGAAGGTTATGGTATCTCTCTTTATGAATAGATCCTATTTGTATGCGTTCCATTCAAAAGTGAAAAGAAATATTCCCTTACCTCTTGTTAAAACCCCTACCATGGTTTGAAAAAATAATTTTATAAAAAATTACACAAAAGCCAACCAATCATTTTCCTTTTACACTAACTTACCAAATTCTAAACCTCACTTCCCAAAATAGATCTCAGAGAATTCCATTCATTTATAGCTTTAGGGGAATTTTTTTGGAAAACCTTATATTTTAATAAATAAAATGAAACTAATCCAATCAATCGAAAAACATTACTATATACTACCAATGCTTATGTCTGGCATCCAAAATAAATCTCTAATATTTTTTGATATGTAGTCCTAGGATAAAATATGGTGGAAAGACTAACTCTAAAATAACTCCTTGAACTTTGATACAAATTCCCTCAAACCTATAACATTGTAGCTATAATATGTCCTTGAGTACCCATTTGAAAATTAGGAAATGATTCACTGAAATCAAAGAGATATACACTTCCCAAAATGACCTATATTTTTTTAAAATATATGTTTCCTTGCCTCATAAATCCAAGATCATGCTATGATAGAACTTGTAATGAAATAACTAGCACAATAGAGAAATATTATAGGGAATATTCAACAAATAAGTAATAGTAATATTCCGTTTGAATGGAGATACCTCCAATAGTCTTCAATAAGAATACAAATATTAATATGATGATAATTACTAACCTCTACCTCATATATATACCATGTATGCCTTGAACATAACCCAAGAAAACTTAACTACCTATATAATACTATATTAATAATTATAAAAAATTAGGTAAGAGTTAACCTAGCAATAATACTACTACTCATAACCTTATAAACCTATAATATTAAGAACATACCAGCCCCAACTCATCCCCATCTAGGATATGGGATGTACTAGCATTCAGTTGTGAAGGGGTGGGTAATGGGTATGTGATTAGCTAATTATTTTGCCTCTCCAAATAGATTGTAGTTTGGGGGACCTAAAAAATAAATCTTTAGAGTTAGGTTTGTAATTAAAATTTTCTTGATCTTGCAGTTTGAGAGACCTAAAAAATAAATCTTTAGAGTTAATTTTGTAATTAAAATTTTCTTGTATGATCATCTAAGAGAAATATATTACTTTTGATAGAATAAAGTCAGCACACATTTCCCTAAATTAAAAAATCTTCATTTAGTGATCTCTCCCTTGACGAATATCTAATAGCTATATAATTATAAAATTACATCATATATAACATGATCACAAAGTTGTATTATCCTCTAAAGACTTAAATTGCATTTGAGACAAACCTAAAACTTCACTTCTTTATCTTGAAAGAAAGCCACCCTCCACTATTTAAATATTAAAAACTAAAATGAAACCATAAAATTTAAAGAAAAAGAGTTGAAATTATCTCAATAATTTTTTTTTGGTAGTTGAAGTAGATGTTTCCAAATAAATTCTTTAAAGAGGTTCTCTTGCATGAACCTATACACT
Organism: Sequoia sempervirens; assembly: GCA_007258455.2. NCBI lineage: Eukaryota > Viridiplantae > Streptophyta > Pinopsida > Cupressales > Cupressaceae > Sequoia > Sequoia sempervirens. The sequence continues at coordinate 195,620,257 of VDFB02000013.1, read as the reverse complement.
GAGCAATTTATACACCTTACATTGCTCTGTTAGTTGAGCTCCATTAGTGGAGGCTACTGATGTGAGAATGAGTCTACAAAGGTGATGAGATGTTTGCATGAAAAGGACTCAAGATTCATGGCCATGCGGAGCTACATGCATCCTATTTTCTATGACTATATAGAAAAATAATCATTCTCTACCAAGAGTACTACACTCAATTATTTCTTTAGATTTGTCATCATTGCAGAAACAAAAAAAGAATGATATTGAAGACAAGCGTACATTGCAATAGACTTGGTGCAAAATTGAAGCAAATATGCATATTATTGGAAGTAATTAGATTATAGAGAGATTTTATGGAGTAAATTATAATATTATCGTAGATTATATATTTAAATTAGAAGTCATTTTTAGTAAAAAAAAAATATGAATAAGATGATTTAATCTATGAATATCATTCAAAGTCCAATTTAATTGTATCTTTGAAGATATTAATGAATGATACGATTAAAGAATATATAAATAATTGTTATGTATTTTAAAAATGTATTGATTGAATACTATTTTAAATAGATAATAACATAATAAGTAATGCTTTGATATTTATGAATACGCACTTTCAATATATATTTAATGATATAATACATTATTACTTTTTAACTGTAAATATATATTATAATTAAATCAAAACTTATATAAAATTTAACTAATTTAAAAATTGTTTATTACTCGAAATATTTGAAGATTGAAATATCAAACTAAACACCATGTTTATTATTAACTTTGTATATGACTAAATCATAATAAAAATAATATGTTTTTAAAAAAAAAATTAAATTAACTTTTTTATCATACTGAATGATTTCTCCTTTCCTTTTAATAATAAATCACGCCCAATGAACTACAATACTATCATAAATTGTAAGACAATCATAACATAAACTTAAAAACCATATCTAGTACCTAAATTAGTGTGAGCCCGTTCTTATGTAGGGTTTTCAAACATCTCAATCCCCATTGACATATATTTATCAAAATCGAACTCTTCTCACAGGTGGTGTGTATTAATCAGTGGAATGACTAATTTCATACCTACATATTTAAAAAGCAGCTACACCTTCCCCAAAAAGGATGATAGTATTAGTAAAGTCAGTGAATAAGAAAACCACAACACGGCAAGTACTAAGCACCAAGATTTTTAATGGCTGGCTTATTTTCAAATATCACACCAGATAAATGACAGCAAAAAGTTAAGACCCATTTGTTATCTACACGTTAGATTTGATGGACGCTCTTCTCCTTTGACCTAATTTATCCACCAATTATATGTTTAACAATAAAGGAATGGAAGAAGGCACAGAGTGCAAGAAATGATAGAAACGTGAGAACATTGTATACAGTCGTTTTCTGGACGAGGGGAATGGAGGTAGGTCAAACAATTTCTGTGGAAATGACCCATAATTTGCAAATTATATGGTGTTAGCTACAAGTTCAAACTGGTGAAGTGCAGGTTCCAGTCATTCTCGTAGTTAATCATGTATTTCTTTTTCTATCTACTTTTCCTTGATAGTCTATCAAGTGTGGTGTTGAGTCAATTTGTTAAATACCTTTATCTAAACTCAAATAGATAAACATAGAAACAATAAAATCAAATTATATGTTGAGTTGTTAAAGGAGTAATTTAAGAGATTTAAGAGTTAAAACCAACATTAACTAGAACATCAAATGGATTAAATTCAATGTTCTGAAGTATATATGTTAATTTATTTTTTCTCTTTAAAAAATATATGTTAATCTATTTTATATCTTAAAGAAATATTTCAATATAATAAAATGTACAAGTAAATTTCTTCTATAACTACTTTCTCATTTGTATTACTTTGCACTTCATCCAGATTGAGCTCTACACATCTATAATAAGCATGCACAAATACTACTACTTGCTTTGAATTGTAATATTGAATTGAAATCATCCTTTAATAAATAAATACATATTTCTAAGCAAAATTAGAAAATTCTATAATAGAGAGAATACAATTGTGTGGAAAGGAATTGATCAAGCCATGGAATTGTTGAACCTTTCACCTTGCAACATGATGATGCTAAATATGTTATTAATATATAAGACTACAAATTTTGGTTTTAAACTCATTACAAAATATTGATTTTTTTTTAAGGATAATCTTTTTGGATTCAGTTCTTAAACATAGATGTATGATTCTCATATTCAAATATTTTCCAAACAACTTAATTGATCCATGAAAATCCTCAATTATTTGAAGTTTTGTCAAATCTCCACGATCTATGCATTTTCCATGAATACAATTTGTATTAAATTTATTTAAACCTTCTATTTTTTGCATAGAAGGAATTTTTAAGTTTTACGTGTACTTGTAAGGATGATTAGATTTATCTTAAGTATTTAAATTACTTATTTTTATACCTTTAAAAATGGAGGTCAAACTAAAATTAATTATGAGCTAAGTATGTTTTACATATTTGATTTATACATATGAAAGTGGTTTTTATCTTCTTGGTTCCTCTTCAAACGTATCTTTGAATTATTCTCTTAGATACATATAGTAGTTCTATTTTTTTTTTTTCTTGTCACTCATATAACATCTTTTAGTTGTCATTCTTGTCATCAATACGCTATATCTACAACTTAATATTTAGTTTGAATTTTTGTTTCAATCCAATTCAATACTTTATGTAATTTTTTATGTAATTTCCATTTCACAATTTTTTGTTCTCATTGTCAACCCCTAGAAACTCTGAAAGAGGGTCCATTTTTCCTTTTCTAAATAATTTAGAGCATAATTGTGTTTTTCTAATTAGTTTCTTCTAAAATGAAAATAATCTTAATTTTTTTTACAATTTGTAAATTTATTGAATTGTTTGAAAATATACTTAAGTGGATTGTCATTAAAAATAGCATCCACATTCATATCTACTATGCTTTACATATTAAGAATAAAATTTGTATCATTAATTTTTTCTTAAAACACACTACACACTCACTCTATTTTATACTGATATGAAAAATGCATGTCTAAAACCCTAGTACGGGATCAATTTATATATATAATCCCCCCTAATTACAAGTTGTGGATTATTTCTTTGCATTATAGTCAAAATTAAAAAATATATATATAAGGATATGTGGAGAAATATGCTAGAAAGTTAACATTTTCACTAATATTTCACTATTAACTATTAAATATTCATTCAAAAAAGAAAGATGATTATTCATCGATAATTTTATGCCACTCTCAATAGTTATTTCCTACGCAATATTCAAAGCAAAGTTCAATTAATGTGTATTTTATTAGAAACTCTAAGGTAATCTTGAAGAAAAGAAATGAATTTCCTTGCATTATTCATATGATTTCCATCACCATTATCCTTAATTGAATTATGGGGGTTCATGAATCTATAATTCAATAATTATCCACCAATCAAGGGACATTGTGTAATACCCCTCCTATTACTATTTGGACTTATTATTTTCCTTTGCTTTTGTTTGATACCTTGAGACTGTGATAGTACTATTTATTGGTTCGTTTGGTGGATTGGTTAGTTAGATTGATCAATGATTATGCTACTTCTTTTGAGGACATGGATATTTGATACGATATTCTAGTTTGGTGATGCTAATTTGATTCAATAATACATTGTGATGTAGTGATTTGGTAATTATATTATGATGCGATATATTAGTTTAGAAATGTTACTTAATAATTATTATTATAATTGTTAGATTAGTTTTGGTGAGAGGACAGTGTAGCACCACTCATTCGCGAGTGCCCTGCTATGCTCAATTCCTTCTCACAATGTGATGTTTTGATTATATATATATACATGTACACGACCTTGTTTGTATGCAGGGATTGCAGGTACAGAGTCTCAATTCCACCTACTTCGGCAAGACAGGGCGAGCATCAAATTTACCCAATGGCATGATGTTGAAACAGAGATGACAAGGAAGTCACCCCATCCCATGTTGTCAAACTATCTTGATTAAGTGGTATTGTGCATCTTTGTTTTTGTCTTTTTGCAATTTATTGTAGTAATTTGTGTGAGTGTAATGTTCATATTTATTTTACATTGGTGTTTTGTATGTTGTGATTTATTTAATTAAATGATGTAAATAAATGTTTATTATAAGTGTTGGATAATTTGTATTAAAATATTAAAAGTCTTATTTTAAAAGTCAAGTGTTTTATTTGAAATGTTAATTATATATTAAATTTGTATCTTATTAATTTAATTAAATTAGATTGTTGAAGATAATTATGAAATAAATAAATTAAATTTTGTGAATTGCAAGTAAAGCTTGCAAAATAAAAATTAAAGCTGAAAGTATTGTTAAATAGAAAAAAATCAATAAAAGAAAAGAGAAAATAAAAGGACGAATGAGAGTTAAGTGTTCGCTGAAAAGCTGCAATTAAATTAGAAATTTTATTTTTATTTGGATTTTTAGAGTTTTTGAAAAAGTGAAGAGATATCTTTTATTTAATTGCTAATTGTGAGTTATTTCATTCATGGGAATATTTGGACAGAAGTGGCACAAAAAAAAATGATAGTTCTGAAACATTGGATCATCTGAAGTTTTCTGGGTAATTGTTTCATTTTCTTTCATTGTATTGGGGAGGTTCTTCTGAATTGAATATTAGATTAGAAATCTGAGCAAGGAAATCGAGAGAGGAAGTTCTAAAGAAAGGAATGTGAGTTATTTGAAAGGCTATCTAGATCAAGCAAAGCTTCACTATATTTCCAACAGCACAGGACTCCGGGTTCCATGTTCTCATTTCTCTAGCTTTCACTTTTAAAAGTAAAATTGAAATAAATAAATAAATAGGTTGTCTATGAAAGAAAATTCTTTTGGAGTATTAGAAATGTTCTGGATTGCAAACAAACAAAAGAAAATGTTGTTGAATTTTAATTGAAAATGTCCAATTTCTTCATCATTATGTTGTGGAAAAGATCAATCTTTTTATTAAAAGGGATTTGTAATATTTATATATATATATATATATATATATATGCATATATATAATATATGTATATCTATATAAATATATACTGTGCTGATATTTGTAAGAAATTATTTCTTCTGAATAAATTTGATATGATTATATATATATATAGTTTTATTGCATTTAGATTTTTTATGAAACTGTGTTTTAGAAATTGAAGTTTCGGGCCGTACAACTATCAGTGCCCATTGTATTGTGCAGGGCCTTTTAAAATAAATAAATAAATAAATAAATAAAATAAAAGTAAAAAAAAATGTTTTTTATAAATGTTGGGGAGGGATGGCATGGGTCGTACCCCTGATCGTATCCCTCTGCGCAGTCTTACGGACTACTCATAGCAGTAATTATGACTGTTGTGTGTAGTACTTCATAAGGCCGATGACCTTTATGCATTCGGCAGTGTTGTCTTGTTTATTTAATTATATATATATATATAAATATATATGGTTAATGTGTATTTTATTAAATGTAGATATATATATATATTTTTATGTAATATTTTTTAAAAATTTGGATTTATATTTATATTAATTTCTTTTTTTTTTAGTATGAAAAATTATGATTGTGAATATTACGGAAAAGACAAGTTTATAGGGAACTGGAATTTAATTTATTGAAATTTATTATAGAATTAGTTAAAGGAAAAAGTGAGGTTTTGTAATGTAATTAAAAGAATTATATTAACTTTGTGTGGGAGTTATTACATAACTCTATTTTCTAAGTCTGCTTGACTTCTTTGTTTCCTTGAGTTATTGTTTTGACTTTTATAATGTGGGAACCCTGTTGATCTTATGAATCCAAATTTTGGTGGTTGTGATCCTTGGAATTCCAGAGGCGTGTTTTTATTGTTCAATATTTACCTTTGTTTTATGTACTCTTGAGGTTGCAAGATAATAATATTATTATTCTTGGAAGGGTTGTACGAGTTGTGTTAAAATTTTGATTATGTGTATAGCGAGATGAGTAATGCCTCACGTGTCTTCTGTTGTGACTTATTGCTTTATTCTTATGGTACAACCCTTGCTTGCTTTGTTATGTTTGGGGGTCTCAGGGAGAGTGGCTCTTCATGGGGGCTGGCGCCTCAGAAGGAGGAAGGGCTCAAGATAACCCATGTAAGAGTAGTTTAACAAGTGGAAACCTAATAATAGAACTTAGGGGGATGGGTAGTAAAAACACATAAAATAATCTTGGATACCTTGTCTATTCATTAGGGCTATGGTAGACTAATGGTAGGCTGAGAAGGTCATGGTCGGCATAGTCATAACCTCGTCCTCATGAGAGGTTGATGGCTCTACATGAGCTACCCTTTGGGGTCGATGCCTCAAGTAGGAGGAAGGGCTAGGATAACCATAGATGGGGGTTGGTGCCTTATGTTGGAGGAAGGGCCAGGATAACCCATGTAGGCTATGCGATGACACTCTCCACTAGATACCCTTATGCCTTATTTCTTTGTTGCCTCTAGAATTGTATTATGATTGTTGTTTCAGTTTCATTTGGAAGTGTTTCATGATTATTCCTTGGTTACTTGGTTAATGGTTATTGCCTTGTGTTTTTGTGATGAGATTTATGACTTTAAGTTTATTATGTTGACTCATGAATTTTGTCGTTTATGTCCTTTGTAATCCTTGATGTTGTTTAGGAGTTATTGTACTATGTTGTCTTTTATTGGGATTGGTTTATGGAATTCATGGTCGTGATTACTTCCTTGTCACCTCTGAGCACGGGGGGTGGGTTATTTATAACCCACGTGGTTGGGTGGAATGTGCTTCGCATCCACTGGGTTCCCCATCAATGTCCATTCTTCTCAACATTCTTTAGTTGGAGCTTGTACCAGTTGTTCACTTTCTAATTCAAACATTGTTGTACTATGTATTTATCCCACATGTATGGGAGATTTATTGTAATTCATTTATTGACAACATGTAATGTAATGTTTAAAAGATGATGTATTATTTAGGAACCTTTGTAAACATTATTGCATGAGATGCATTATGATTGTAATATGTGATGTAATAATACTTTTACTTATGGTTCATGGATGTACTTCTGTAAATAGTTATCATAATGTTATGATGGATGTAATTTTAGATAAGTTATTCAGTTTCACCTTTTACCTTTTTGTTAAGAGTTGTTGTGCGATGTGACCTCACGTGCCCTAGAGGATTGAACTTTATAATGTTAATGTGCAATGTAAATATGTTCTAATGTTTTAGTTACATGTTTACTTTGTATTTAAAAAAAATTGTTTGCATTGTTTTTTCTCTGGGGTTTGCATGATAGGCGTTACAACTTGGTATTAGAGCCAATTTTTGCAAACGCTGGGGTCTCTGGGTAGTTAAGTCCATTAGGAAACCTTGTGTTTGATTCTTGAGGTTGAGTGGGTCTGATGGTGACCTAATGTTGAGGTCTTGGCATCATGGGAGGATGCCTCCCATATTAGGGAATATTATTTTCTTTTGTTTACCAGCTTCCAGGAGTAAGCCGAATTTATGGTGGGGAGGATGTAATACCCCTCTTGTTACTGTTTGGACTTCTTATTTTCCTTTGCTTCTATTTGATACCTTGAGACTGTGATAGTACTATTTATTGGTTGGTTTGGTGGATTGGTTAGTTAGATTGATGAATGATTATGCTACTTCTTTTGAGGACATGGATATTTGATATGATATTCTAGTTTGGTGATGTTAATTTGATTCAATAATATTTGAAGACTCTCTTGACAATAGTCACATGTGATTCTTTTGGATCAACTTGAAATCTGGCAACAATGGAAAAAGTTTCTTCAAAATTGACACCTTCCATCTGAGCATACCCTTTACATACCAGTCTTGCTTTATTCTTGACCACTTCACGTTGTTCATTTAACTTGTTCTAAAACACCCATTTAGTATCAATCACATTTTTTTCTTTAGGTCTGGGAACTAGTATCCACGTGTTATTCTTTTCAATTTGTGTCATCTCTTCGTTCATGTCTTCCATCCAATGATCATGTTGGTAGGCTTCAATCACATTTTTAGGTTCAATCTTGGAAATCAGGTAGTACTCTTCTGCAATATTTCTTCTAGTTTTCACTCCTTTATTCTTATCTCCTATAAATTGTCTTTCAAAATGGTTTAGCTTTACATACCTTGGAGTTTTGTAATTTTCTTGAACCTCTAATTCTTCTCATCTTCCTTCTGCACTTGCACTTGTCTCTTCTTCCTTACCACCTTGACTTACTAAAACGAATTGAGGTTGCTTTACCCAAATAACTGGAACATATGGAACATATGACACAATTTGAAGTTGATTATGTGTTTGAACATTCTTCCCTTTGTTTGTGTTGTCCTCATTTGAATCATATCCACAATAATTGGATGATTTGACAAAATCCTCATCAACTTTGACATTTTCACTCTCAACCACCTTTCTCAGTCTTCTGTTATAGCATTAGTAGGCCTTTCTCTTAGTAGAGTAACCTAGAAATATTCCTTCATTTCTTCTTGCATTAAAATATCCTATATAATCATCTCTCTTGATATAACATTTTCTTCCAAAGATCTTGAAATACTTAACAATAGGCTTGTAACCAAACCATATCTCAAAAGGGGTCTTACTAGAATTGCCATTAAAATTTACTCGATTGAAAGTATACATAGCAGTGCTTACAACTTAACTCCAATAGCTTTGGGGGAAATTTCCTTCTATCATCATTGATCTAGGAACATCCAAAATTGTTTTATTCTTTCTTTCTGCAACTCCATTCTGTTGAGGGGTTCAGGGAGCAGATAATTGTCTTTTGATTCCATGTTCTTCACAAAAAGAGTTAAACTCCTTGGAGGTGAACTCACCACCTCTGTCAGATCTCAGACACTTCATTTTTAGAACTTTCTCATTTTTTTCCATAGCCTTGAAACTTTTGAACTTTTCAATGCTTCACATTTTTCTCTTAAGAAGGAAACCCATATCATTCTAGAGTAATCATCAATGATCAACATAAATTACCTTTCTCCATGAATACTTCTGACTTTGGAGGGATCACAGAGGTCAGTATGTAATAGCTCCAATAAATCATTTGAATGAAACTATTTTCTCTGGAAGGAGACTCTAGTTTGTTTACCCATATGACATTCCTTAGAAATTGTGTTAGTGAACTTCACTAACTTAGGTAGCTCTTACTGCTTGAGTGGAACTTACCTTGAAAATTTTATCAAAATTTACATGACACAACCTCCTATGCTGCAACCATCTTTCATATACTTGATCAATTAAACAACTCCCATTAGCAATATTTAGGTGAAAAATTTTACCTTTTGCCTATTTACTAGTAGCAATCATATTGCCAGAACTTCCACGTATCTTGCATCTTCCATATTTGAATTGTAGATCATAGCCTTTTCCCACCATCTGTCCAACACTCAAAATATTGTGCTTCAATCCTTCAACATAAAGAACATCATTAGTGTTATCCTTACCACTAAGAAAAATAGAACCTCTGCCACGAATCAAACCAGCATTGTTGTATCCAAATCTTACAATACCACCATCATACTTCTCTAGACTTACAAATTTGTTTTTATCACCAGTCATATGATGTGAGCATCCACTATCAATAATCCACTCATCCTTTTCTTCAACTCAGGTTGCAAGAGCTTTCTCATCTTTAGTATATTCAGTAGCCACAAGAATATTTTCAACGGTAGCAATGAAAACCCATTCATCTTCATTTCTAGTATCCTTATCAGACTCATCATCAGTCACTCCTTCTTTAGCAAAGTAACATTTCTTTTGGAATCTAGACTTCTTAGGATTAGTTCTAGGAACTCTTTCAAGACATCTTGATGAAAAATTACCTATTTTTTTGCATGAAAAAAATTCAATAGGTAACACTCCTTCATACTTACCTTTTCCTTTGCCTTCTTTCTTTAAAATCAGTGCTTCCAATTCTTCTACCTCTTTTTCTTTATCTTCAACTTGGTTTGGAACATTTCCTCATATCTTTGCTTGTTCTTCAGTAACTTTGAATGTTACAGTTTTTGGATTCACCTAATTCACCTAATAGCTTACCAACTAGTGTGTTCTTGACATCATTGTTACCGATTGAGCTTTTCAATGGCGTGGCCTTCACTTTGTAGGAGGGAGGAAAGGATCTGAGTATCTTAGCCACAATTTCATCCTCATCCAAAGAACCACCGGCACTTAGCCATCATTATTTCATTTATTCTTTGCATAAAAGAAGATATTTTCATCTTCACCCATCTTCAAATTCACATACTTGCCTTTTAAACTATGTTGCTTCACTATCTTCACTTGTGCATCTCCTTCATACAATGTTTCCATCTTCATCCAAATATCATGACATGTCTATAGTTCTACCACATTATCCATCTTTGAATCTATCAAAGCACTCAGCAAAGCTTCAATATCCCCAAATCTTTGATCTCATCTAGTAATTCTGAGGAATAACATATGGATCTTTTGTAATCTTCTAGCAGGCTTCACCAATACACCTTAGGTGACATTGCATCATGAATTTCCATAGTGAGTAGTTAGTTCCATCAAATGTTTGATAGTCCTTCTTGAATGTTGTCATCTCAGAACACCTCAAGCTTTTAGACTTCTTCAAAGAAACCTGCTTTAATACCAATTGTTGGAAGGAAAGGACAAACAACTGAGAGGGGGGCTGAATCAGTTGTCACAAAATAATAAACTTTTCAAACTTTACTTAACTTAATCTCACATCTCATGAATAAGAAATTTAACCATAAACAATTAACATATCAAAGAGATAGAGAACACCAATATTTTTTACGTGGAAACCCTATTAGGGGAAAACAACAATGGATGTTAGTCCACAATATTATACCTTGTTAAATGTAAAAATAAATCAATAAAGGGGAATGCACATGGATTCAATCACACTACCTAGAGCTCACTGCTCAATTATAGAAGGGGCTCACTACCCAACAATACAGAATATGATTAAAATCCAGAGGGTATGACCTAAGAAAATAGCTTATGCACAAGCCTGATTATAGTTCCAATTAAGCACAAAAAAATCCTTCACTAAATACTTCACACTTTGCTTGATCTTCTTCACACTCTACTCTACAATTGAGTGATATTCTTACATACACACATAAGAGCACACCCAACACATGAATCACCTATTACACACACTACACCGATGAAACAATCACTCTTATATATCTAATACATGAGATTTCATCAACAACTTTAGTCAGCCAGGAAAATAAAACATATTTTCAATGTCAACCCAAATTTACAAATAAATTTTCAAAGAAAATCCTCTAAGGTCGACCATAACATATTGGCAACCCAAATTCACAACTCCAACACAAAAATACTTCAATTAATTCCTCCTCGAAGATCCACAACACACTACCACCAACATGTCAGCCAAGAACAAGAAAAATTGAACATATGTAGGAAACATTTTTGACCACGAGCACACCGATCAATGTGGATGTACCACAAAGATAGAGCATGATCTAGAAACATCCAAGAGTACCAAGAAACAATAGTGAAACATCTACTACAACTGATATTTCCAAAATTACACAAACTTCACTTAGGAACACTGAAAAAGATCATAGAAACATTGTTAGACCGCAAGATGACCAAATTTATGTGCGGATCTCTAAAAATTATGGTGGATGATCTAGATACACTCAATAGAAAACTATTTAATCCACAACATATTAACTTCAACGTAAAGAACAAGGTGCCTTCATGACTTGCACAGTTCCACTGGAAACCTGGAACACTTTCTTTTACAAATTTCTCAATATCCTCAACATATACAACTTGTAATACACCAAATTCTAATAGTGGTGACATCAATGACAACCACATATCAGCAACACATCCATAACATCCAACACATATTAGGTACCCATTTACAATACAATCTCTCACAAGCAGAGAAAAGGAGAAAAACCTTGTGGGAGAAAACCCCTCTACAAAAGAGAGAAAATAAAATACAAAACAAGATGCATGGATGGAGGATTCAATCACACCCCACAAGGACTACATACATTATGTATATACAATCAATAATTCCCCCATAGGAAGGAGAAAAGGAGATAACATATCCTCCACATAATGAAGAAGCTCCAATGCTAATGAAATATGCTTGAAAGCAAAAGATGATCCAATGCCTACAAGGAACTCCTCTCCCCTTAGGAAGAAACATGTCCACATATTAATGAAGAAGCTACTCCATATCCAACTAAAAAGAGGAAGGAAATATCCAAATAGAATAATCTACCACATAATCATGATAAAAACCAAGCAAGAAATGTGATGAATCAAATGAAAGTGAAGGCTCAACAATGCCAACCTCCAAGGACAATCCAGATGTATCATCTACCATGATGAAACTTTCATCAAAGAGGAGAGAAATTCCCTAAAATATATCTCCCAAATATACAAGATGAGACTCCACAAACAAATCTGAGATGTCTGCCAAATACTAGTCCAATAAAACAAGATCTGAGGGATCAAAAATATCCTGCTATTCTAGAAACCCAACTTCTTAAGAAACATGAGATATATCAATATGAGTCTAAAGAACTCCAAAATTCAAACGACCAATCCCTCTAGAGAAATTGCTACCAACACTAGCAAGAGCAGTGTGAGGAACATAGTCATCATCATCAACAAAGTAAGAGAAGATATACAAATGAGACTTGTGATCAACATTACCAACTGCAATGATTTTTCTAGTACCAACCTCTCTAATGAAAATAGAGTCTACAGTGAATTACACAGTCTTCAATACCTCACCATGGGTGATCTAATAGATGGAAAAAAAATACATTTTTTTCAACTTAGGTATACACACTACATCCCTATAATAGCCATCACCTATCTCAACATTTCCTACCCCCGCAACATCCAAAAGCTTATTATCTCCCAACAAAAGTTTGGAAGTGTTAGTAGGATGAAGACCACAAAAGGATAGGGACTAGAAGCCATTTGGCGAGATTCTCTTAAATCTAAAAACCATCTATCATGATTAGAATGAACTGCATAAGTCACCAATGCATGTCCCTTACCCATGTAGTGTTTATCTTCTTTACCACTTGCAAACCTTGATTTTCCAGACTGTGTAGGATTGGTTGATGATGGAGATGAAGATGCAAAGGCTATAGAAGGATGAGTTACAGATGAGGGAAATGGAATGTTTTTTTTTTAAGAAGGTGTGTGAGCTCATCATTCTTCTTCATATAACAATGGTGCTCATTATACCCTTTCTTTTTGAAATATACACAACTAAATTTCCTCTTCTTGGGCTTGTCCTCTTTCAAAGAGGTGGAAGTCTCATTTGACTTTGTCTTAGGTTTAGATTTCTTCTTCCCTTTTCTCTGAGATTCTTGTGCAACCAATGCATGATTTGTAGGGATGCCCTCTAACTAGACAAGTTTGGCTTTCTCCCTTGTCAACTAGTCACAAAAAGTCTCAAAAGAAGGCATTTGGAATGCACTACCCAAGGCATCCATTATGGGGAAAAATGTAAAAAAACACAATAAATGGGTCTCTCAACTTAGACAGTGGCAAAAATATGGACTCCTTATCATTTTTTCTCTTCCCACATCCCACTAATTGTGACCTTAAAGATTTGAATTTCACTAGAAAGTCATGAATGGAAGGAAATGATTCAGGGGTAAGAGTAGTTAATTCAACCTCAAGTTGTAGGATAGGAAACTCACTAACCTGACAAAACATGTTATGTAACTTATCCCATATCTCCTTGGGTGTATCCAACTCATCAATATGAAAGAGGAGACTATAAAAAACATTCAATTTCATCAAACCCATAGCTTAGTCACACTTATTTCTATAGGAAAATATTTCAAGTTCCTTGGTAAGAGTGGGTTGGATATTACTGAGTGTGGACAATAGACCTTGAGACTAAAGCAACCTGCACATTTTCATTTTCCATGTATGGTAATTATAGTGAGTTAAAAATTCAATGGATTTAGGAGTAGCCATGATGAAATTTGAACCGAAAGTAAAATTACACCAAATTGACTAAAACCTCCAAAATAAATCAACCAATTGTAGCCTCTTCAAATTAAATTTCACCACTTTCCAAAAATACTTCAAACAAAAATCTGATTTTTTGAATTGGAAAAAAAAAATTAATGCACCTTGTTGTTTGTTTGTAGCAACAAAATCTTGCACCAAATTAATTTTCAAGCCTCCACTCAACACACACAATGATCCTCTATGAGTCTTTCTCACACCAAGTAATCACACACTAGTGCTATTCAAATAGAAAAAGAAAATTACATGCTGCCAATGTGGGATTAAAATCCCCAAAAAAATTCAAAGCCAACTTGGGCCCACCTCCTTGGGTTGCACAACAGTGAAACCCGAAATAGATATTTTGTTGCAAAATTTATAAAATATAAAGTTTGATTAAAAAATCATGCCAATGAGGTTGAATCTCTCAAAATCACTTCACGCCTCATGACAAAAAAATGATGCTCCTAATTGCCCTTTTCAAATCACTTCAAATGGGAAGCTTAGAATGGATTATATGCCTGAAATGAACATGCCTCCAACAAGAGAATAAAAATGTGGCCCTTCATAGAGAAAATTCATTCCACAATCCCTTCTAGAAACCCCCACAACAACAATAAAAAATGGCCTCAAGAAGGATTAAGTCAGTCCTGTTGAAGGTTTTTGAAGCTTCCAATGACATTTAGCAGTAGTCATGAATCACAAAGCATAGATGCAAAAACACCTTAGCAAAGGGGAATCGGCCTTCAAGGAAAAATAACAGCATGTCAAGTGAAGGAACACCAATAAGATAGACAAGTGGACCCCTCTCAAAATGCAGCAAATAAATCAAATCAAGGCTCAACTGAATAGAGAATTACACCCAAAAAAAAACATGTTCTAATAATTCCAATCGCCAGCAATAGGAGAGAAGAATATTAGGAATGAGACAATTTTGAAATTTAGCAAATTTCAAATGCCAAATAATCACCAACAACCAAATGATCTCAAAAATATTTGATTAAAACTCTCAAGGAAGGATTTTTAGATTGGATGGATCTAATACCATGTTAGAGAAAATATCCTATGAAAATCATTTTTATAATAAACTTTCACAAAAGTAGAGAGAAGAAAACTAGGCTATTTCACCTAAAAATGAAAATAGGAAATTAGATATTTTACATAATATACAATGGTACCTTATAAAGGAAAGTAAAACAATGATGAGTGGAAAAACTACCCACATGGGAAAGACCACGTGGATGATTAACCTAATTAAAAACTTAACACACTAACACTTTTCTGTGCTAAATTATAGAACTTCAGTCTCTTTAAAGTTATCTGAACCATTTGATACCCCCCATTTTATATGAATTATCTCTTGTACAATTACTACTCGATCAAAAGAGAATATGTATTAACATAGAATATTATTCCAAAACCAAATTTAATTAGTGTTACCTTATGCGCCCATTTATGGAAATATTTTTCTTGAAACCAAATATTGAGGGAAAAAATTAACAAATGAAATGAGTAATGGATATTATTAAAAATTTATTATATGTTTATTTAAGTTTTAGTAAATAATTCTAAAGATTCTCATGTGGCTACTTGGTTTTGTATAATATGTTCCTCTTATTTTCTAGTTTTTAAGTCTTCAAGGAAATATTCATCATTGTTCAGTTCTAGATATACATGTGGGTGATCCCACAATACAGGTTTAGACTTTTTGGGAGATCCTAATTTTTGTGAAAATCCCACATTTTTAGAAATTATAATGATTTAAGCCTTGAAATTTTCTATTTAAAGGATTCCAATTGAAGAGGGTTTGATCAAACCCCATTTGATAGAACCCCACTAGTTTTAAACCTTACCTATAATAGAGTCTTCTTTATATTGATCAAAATTCTAATAAAAACTTCTTTTGATTTACCTTTTGTGGGATCAAATGAATTCATATAATTTTTTCTTTTTTGTGAGTATGTAGTCCTTATTATAAGCTTCCCAAAAAGTATAATTTTAGATAAATTTAATTTTGATTATTATATTTATTTTTTATTTCTTGTGAATGTAGGTTTTTCATCAAAAATCAAGCTATGTGTTTTACACGTGGAAAAATGGAAAATTATCAAAAAAAATTCTAAAAAAAATCTATGCACTAGATATTGATGTCCTTGATCCAACAAAACAGAAAAATTGAATTTTGATACATACAAGAGAATTATGTTTTAGCCAATAAATCATGTCTAAATTGTAACTAGTTTGACTTTGAAACTTAATTAAGAAAAAACTATTCAATGAAGTTCTATGAAACCAAATCCATGCACTAGATAACATAGTTATGAATCTAAATTCCAAAAAAAAAGAATTTTATCCTTCATAGAAAAAAATTTATGTGCTAGCTAGTAACATGACTCTTTTAAAATGGTGTTTACAGTTAAAAATTCATTTTCAAGGGAGATGGAAAAAGAAGTGCAATCTGATTCCAAAAAATATGATCACTAGTTTGCATCATCTTCAAATTCATCATAGTTTAGCCACTATAGGTTCTCGAAAGTGAAGATTTAGTTAAAAGAAACCAATCCAATGTTTAGTTTGGCCAAAAATTGTAAACCAGTATTGTGAGATCACCAATGTTAAGTTGAGTAGCTAGCTAAGGAACTAAAGAGAAACCATACGACCTTTACAATGATCCTAATTTTTTAGTTTTTATACCCTTTCTTCATAATGGAGTTTATTTTAATCATCAAGTCACCTTCAATTTAAACTTTTTTGACTTTGTATAACTTATATACTTGCATGCTAAGTTAAAGAGATCAAGCCTTAACTTCATTTCTCATATCATTTTTTAATATCTTAAATTCATTTGTGACTAGGTTACCCTTCACATCACATAAGATGCATCCCACACTTGAGAAAACTATATTACCCTTATCTAAGCCATAAAAAATGAAATTCAACCAACCAATTATGGTGGATTTCCATTTTATTCCTATGTCCTAGTTTGTTTGATAATTAACTCTAAGCATCCCATGAATACAAGTTTCTTAACCTCTTCCAATTTTAAAAATTCCATTGTAATCTAGTAAAATGCATACCCTTGCATTTTCACCCTTGTTTTGGCCCACCTTGCTTTATTTATGCTTATTTATGTATTAATTGGTCCTATTTTTCATCCACAAGCCTAATAAACTATATATTTTTATGGAAAATCCCTAAAATCATCAATATATAAATTATCATTTAATGTTTTGTCTATGTGTCCCTGATTTGTGGATTGGGACTAAAATGCCACCTAGGGCATCTTTGTCCTCCATGGGTCTTGGGACCCTAATTTTGAAACCACCTAAAAATGTCCCTTTTTGGTGTCTATGCCCCAAGTTTTGTGGCTTGGGACTAAGAGGCCACCTAGGGCATCTTAGTCTTCCTTGAGTCATTTTTGAGATTTAATTTCAAATTCTGGTGGGATTTAGCCTCCTTTACTTAATGAGTTCATATTTCGGCTTGGTGTGATGTAATTTTGGGATATTAAGAATAGATAAGTATAAATATAAGGTTCATTCATTCATTTCAATCCAAGTCTTTTGTGAGAGCATTCATCATAGCATAATTAAGTTCACAAGAGCATTCAAGAGTAGATCTATCAAGCATTTGGAGCCAACATCAAGATTGAAATATCATATCAAAGAGCTTCTTGCATCATGTGTGTTGTTGTGCTAACATTTGTGATGCAGGGTTTTGATTCAATCACAACAATTCAAGATCATTCCTTTGGTTCAAGATCCATATCCTTTGTAGCCATTGCATAGAAGTTTGCATACTTTACAAGGGTTTGGTGCGTTGGAGCATTGCATGTTATTCATTCACCATTTCCTTTTTTATTTCTATTTCATTTGAAGATTTAATTACCAACAAGGGGTTTGACCAAGGAAAACCCCCATTCATTTAAAAACAACAAGTTTTTCCCATCTTGCATATTTGTGATTTTAGATCTAGGTTGAAGTATTGAAGATCACTTAGAGTGCAAAGTTGTAAAAGTTGCAAAGTTGCATTACAAACTTGTCATCCTCATGGAAACTCATCTACAGGCTAAATCCAAAAGTTTCAAAACTTGAGATAAGAAAGGAAGCAAGTGCAAACCTTGGAGTTGAGGAACACATTTATAGTTTTTAGAAATTCATAACAAGACTAATATGCCACCTTGGGCATCTTAGTCCCCCTAAGCACATTTTTCATAAATTCCTTCAGATCTAGTTCTGACATTTGAAGACTTCGAATCTGCCCCGAAAAAATAGCAATGGGAATAATATGCCATCCTAGATGTCAGTCCTCCATAGCACTTTTTGGAAGCCTCTTTATATTTCTAGAATCCTCACGACATCTCTAGACTTCCTAGGTGCACATTTCCAGTTTCATAGTTTACTATTGCATTTTGTTTAGCATTCATTTGTGTATCACATTGTGTTTTCCAACATTTTCATTTCCAAGTCAATACTTGGTGGTGAACCCCTTAAAGTTGAAAAGCCCCCTCCTAGGTCCTCCTTGTTGAAGATTGACTCACCTTGTGAGGTGGATAGTCAATCCAATTTGGGACGAGTTCCTAGGACATCCTTGAGTGATTTGGTTGGAAAAAGAGTGATATTTATAGATATCCATTTTTTCATCAATCATTTTGGTGAAGGAGAATTTTAAGCATTCATTTCTGATTTAGAGTCCATTAAATCTAGATTTCATTCATTCTTGCATTGCATCTTGCATTAGTGAAATTGTATCTAAGGTTTCTTATATTTACATTAGTGAAAGTGCATATAGGTTGCATTTTTTCTTTCTTGCATCATTTCATTTCAAACAAAAACTGAAAATATCATTGTTCATCAGATCCTAATTGCATTTAGGAACATTATTATTACATTCACAATTGAAAAAAATTGCATTCACTTTTGAATCCAA
This sequence comes from Sequoia sempervirens, assembly GCA_007258455.2. Taxonomy (NCBI): domain Eukaryota; kingdom Viridiplantae; phylum Streptophyta; class Pinopsida; order Cupressales; family Cupressaceae; genus Sequoia; species Sequoia sempervirens. The sequence goes on along the minus strand of VDFB02000013.1, from coordinate 195,601,277 downwards.
TTGCTTATCACTAGTGACTTTTTCTTACATTCATTTGCACAATGTTTTGTTTCCAAACATTGAGGTCCCTAGGTAGGCAACCTAGGAACACTATTATCAACCCATAATTTTTTTATTTTCTTTTAAAAACCCTTACTAGGACTAAAACTCCCTTGGTGGAATCTTAGTCCCTCTCTAGTTTTTTGTTGTAATACCCTGTCTGAGTGATTTTCTATCTATTTCAGCTTTTGAAACCTTCAAATTTCATCAGGAGGACTAAGAAACCCTCCCTGGCATCTTAGTCCCTATGGAATTTCATATTGCAGTTTTTAGGATCTGAATTAGCATTTATGTGCTTCCATTTTCTAGTATTGGTTGTTTGTTTCAATGGATTGACTTTCTGCTACATGAATTTCACTAAATCTAGTTTAAAGTACTTCATTTCATGCATAGCTCCATTTCAAATTTTCATTTACAACATCTCATATTTCAGATCATTGCATATTGTAATTAGCAAATTACATTGTTTCCAATCTGAAAATTTCATTTAAACATTTCACTTCAGGTCATTGCATTGCACTTTCTTTACTTTTCCATAATAACATGCTATCTTTCAAGAGATGTGTCTTTGATACATGGTTACAAATGGATTGCATAAGTACAACATCCCTTCTTATGAGTTCCATTTAGAATACAACAATGAGGTCATTAAGAAACATGTTAGTCATCCTTCTACTATCTTTCATAGTTATGAGAACATCCTAGAGCAAGTAGATCAAACCATTGACACAATCCTTAATATTACATTTCCCATTGGTGAGTAAGGTAGTGTCGACAATCATAACAATCATACTTGTTCTTCTCCTGACACCTCTCCTATTAGAAATGAAGCTATCTTGGTGAAGGAAGTTACAAGCATTGAGAGTCTTGATTGTCCCTATCATCCTCCCCTTTGGAAGACATTAGAAAACAAGAAGATGAGATCATTTTCACCACTTTTTTTACCCCAAATCCATCTCTCAACACCTCCCCTAATTGCAAGAAGGATTTTGTAAAAGAGGATACAATTGTGAACAATCATGAAAATCACATTTGTCAGGAAGACATATAGATTGAAAGTGATAACCTTAACTCTCTCCTTCCTAATGTCCCTAACATTTGGAAAAACCTATTTGAACAAAAGCATTTAACCATTCATAATCATGAAAATTATAGTAGTCCTTCTCTTGATGCTTCCCCTATTAGTGATGAAGTTACTTTACATGACATAATAATGGAGAGTGATGAACCTTTTGTTTGCATCTCTCCTAAAATATCTCCTACTAGGGAAGATGGTATAGCACAAGAGAATGAGACCTTAGAGAAAAAGGAAAATCAAATAGATCCTTATCCTAATATCCCCACTATTGATGAACAAGAAAAATCAACCATTGATAACTCCCTTACATATGATGAAATCATTTTAGAAGAACAAACCCTTGAATGCCATGAATGTTCATTTGGTTCGTAGTTCTCCTAGAAAATATCCAATTAGGGAAGAAATAATAGTGGAAGCAAATGAGAACATTGAAAATAGTAATTTCTTAAATGAAGATGATGAACTAACATTAAACTCCTCTTCACTAAGAGATCATAAAAGTGATGATAATACTTCTAAGGTTATGAACATTAGATACCCCTTGGAGTAATCTCTTGATCCTAAACTTATCCTTTATCTTCCCTCTCAAAAACCTCACATTCAAAACAAACCCATCCTTATCCTTGAACCACCCAAGAAGAATGTTTCACAATAATTGAGTTACAATACCATTTCTCAAATGTACAATACTAGGAACAATTTGTAACCAATAAAAACACCTTCAACATCCCTCCCATTTCCTAATCCTATCTTGCCTAGTGCCCCTCGTTCTCCTTCACAAAGTGGAAAGGAGTATGATATTTTTGAACAAATTAAGAATACTCCTATAAAGATATCCCTATGGAACTTAAATCAGAATTCACCTAATTATCACACTATGCTTCAAACAATCTTGCAACAAGTTGTGGTTCCCTCTAGTACAAACCTGAATTCATAGAAACCATGATTCAAGGAATGAATTCTAATATTGTTTTCCACCAAAGTGAGCTCCCTACTTTTGAAGTGCAAAAAAAATATGATCCTTTCATGATGATAGCTCAATACAATACAAAACCTGGATAAAACAAACCCTTGTGGACAATGGCTTAGCCTTACATGTGTGTAGTGTGAACCTTTTGCTTAATCTTGGTGTTGATAAATCTAAAATCCAACATGCCTCTTTATCTATTAATGGCTTTGATAACATGAGAAAATGGCCAGTTGGAGTGATCACATTACCTATTAAAGTTGACAAAGTTACATTACAACCTTGATCCATGCTATGCCTGATGATCTTTCATACAATCTCCTTTTTGACAGACCATGGATTCATGAGATGCATGTTGTGCCCTCTACCCTTCATCATATCATGAAATATGTCTACAATAACAAATTTTATACAATCAAAGTTGATCTTGAACCATATAGTTGTCTAAAAATTGAGAAAAATAAGGAAAATCCCTTGAAAACATTGACACCAACTACACAAGTCTAACTTGTGCAACAAAAATAAAAAGAAAAACACATTGAAGAAGGCATGAAGCTACTAGATGATGATTGGGGTTCCTTTGATTTCACACCTAGCTTTGATGGGCAACTGAAGATCATAATAAAGAACTGTGATAAGTAAAAAGTGATAATGTCAACACAAAATTTGGATGATCCTTCGAAAGCATCTACCTCAACCACTTTAGAATATAAGACAACAAATTACAAAACAAACCTTGATGAACTTAACAATGAGCAACCACCAAATCCAAAATAAATGAAAAAGCTTTACGAAAAAGGTTATGAGCTTATGAAACAACTTGAATATAGTGGAAAAGGATGTGGTGCTAGAGAACAAGGCATAATTGTGTCCCTATAGAGCCTCACACACAAGAAAAGACTAGTGGTCTTGGGTATGTGTAGGATCATCATGGGAAAAGGGGGACCTTAAGTGGAAAAATAATCAAAGTTAGGCAACTTGACGTAAAAATTTGAATAAGTTATCTAGATTATTTCAAAAATATGTAAGAATAGAATCTGTAGCAATTTGAATGCAGTTTCTAAACTACTAGGTTTATTTTAAAAAAATAAAAATCTATTTGGTGAAAACTTGAAATTTCAATGCAGTAGTACTTAAATTTCAAGAAAAAAATAAGTAGGTGTCTATCTGACCACCCTAACCACAATAAAATGATAATATTTTTTATAATATTTTAGATATAAGCAGAGGACTCATTTCTCGATGTGATGCATACTTTTTGTAATTTTTTCCAAGTAAATAATCAATTATGAATTTTTTATTACAATTTTTAAAAATATAAAAACTCGTATCTCTTACCACCTTAACTTGGTCAAAACTTCATGAAATTCATTTTATTTTTTTAATCTTATAGTATGCGAAGCATAGAATTTGACACATATTTCAGATTCAAAAAATGTGATACCATTTGAAAGCTATAGATGTTTTTCAATCAGCCTATCAATCAAGACTTTAGTCATAATTCAAATAGAAAATGAATAATAATTATTTATTTAATTTAAAGTAAAGAATAATTTATATTGTTGGAAATCTAAGAATCTCCTTTAAAACCATTTTTGTTTCATCTATTTTGGGTAAAAAAAAATTGGTCAGCCACATACCCTACACATACCCATCATATCATCACTTTTTGGCCCATCATGATCCTACACATACCCTCTTGGTTATTGTCACTCAAAAGACACAAACAAGCCTTCACTTAATATCAACACTATCACAAAACATCCTTCTAAGCTGACTTTAATAGTGGTGCATCCTAAAATGATAGACACTAGCGGTCTTGATGGTTATCCTTTACAAGAAATGAAACAAACAAATAAACCTTCACTTAATGTAAATGGCATCACACAAAACACTAATGATTTTAATTTGTTAGATATTACACCCTCCTATAAAGGAGAGAACATAATCTCACAATATAAATAGTCATGTGTAGGTATGCCACCTTAGGCAAAGTAAGAGATATCGTTTTCGCAAAATAAAGCAACATCCTCCACTTTTTACCAAGAGAGTATCTTGACGAGACTCCTCCAAGATCGTCTGATTTCTCTCCCTCCATGAACATGAAAGAAATTATACTACAAGAGTTCATTTTTCACATATCATAGATTTAATGGTCATTCTACTAATTAATACAAGGCTTTAAATAAAAAAATTCAACATCTTAAGGACTAGGGTGCTCTCCCTTGGGTTGAATCACCTAGTTCCTCTTTTCATTTCAGCTTACCCTTGTCTTGCACTAAGTGGGGGAAAGGGGTAGATAGAATTCTCCTCGTATGTCACCTATCGTTTCCTCTTTTGGCTAGTTGACCACCTTTCATGTACATATAAGAGCAAGGTTGGGATGTGGACAACATGCCTTAAGTTGGCTCACATGTGAGGTACTCAACAACCCTTCCATCCTATTGCATCACATAGCTTATAAAAAACATATGACTTGCAATAGGGATTTTTGAATAAGATCTTATGTCTTCTTCTAATTTAAAGCAATATCTCACAACATGGTGTTAGCAACCACTTTAAAGTGTGGGCATACATTGAAACTCATGTTTCATTGTGTGATTTTCTTTCTTCTTGCAATGTGTCATTTTCTTGGTGGTGTCATTGGGTTTGATTTCCTCTAAGAGCCTGATATTTCTTTGACTTTCCCTCTCTTGGAAACATTAAGCACAATGTTCCTTAAGAAGATACCTTGCACGAACTCAGAAAAATCCCCTCAAACATCCCTCTCTCTTGTTTCATTTTTCTTTTAGTCCCTATCATAGTCATGTGGTTATGGCTTTGATATGGACTTCCTAGGGCTCACTTAGTGGACACCTAGCTTCGCTAGCCCTTGTGAGTATGCATTTTTCTTTTTTTCCCTATCATAGTCATGGGGGTATGACTTTGATATGGATTTCCTAGGACTCACCTAGTAGACACCTAGCTACCACTAGCCCTTGTGAGTATGTGTTTTGTTTGCATAATGGATAGCATGTTTGAATTGCAAACCTCTTTCAACCTAGACCCAGTCCATCACATTGGATAGCTAGTCGAGGCTTGATCTATTACATTTAAATTTCTTTTTCTTTTTCCTTTTCTTTTTTTCTATCCTTGATGGTGTATGTTGGTGATCTAATTATGGCTTCATATATCATCTACATGTGTGTTCCTTTGTGCTTATGTTGGTTTTCCATAGGATCTCAACCTAGGGGCTTGATCTCATCCTGCTTGATCGTTGTCATCCTATCTTACTAGCATTTGTACATTTGAACCCTTCTTGATTGTATGGTTGGCTACCTTAGTGTGAGTTTGAAGCAAATTCATCCTCTCACTAAAGTAGGGGGAAAATTTAGTGTAGTAAAATGCATACCTTTACATTTGTACACTTTCTGAGTCTCGCCTTGCTTTATTTACGCTTCTTTATGGCTTAATTGGTCCTATTTTGCATCCAAAAGCCTAATAAACTATATATTTTTATGGAAAATCTCGGCAATCATCAATGGATAAATGATCATTTAATGTTTCTATCTGTGTTTCCCTGATTTGTGGATTGGGACTAAAATGCCACCTAGGGCATCTTTTTCCTCAATGGGTCTTGAGACCCTAATTTTGAAACCAACTAAAAAAGGTCTATTTTTAGTGTATGTGCCCCAAGTTTCATGGTTTGGGACTAAGACGCCACCTAGGACATCTTAGTCCTCCATGAGTCATTTTAGTGTTGTAGTTTGTTTAACACATCTACATTAGATCTTGGGACCTTGTGAAGTAATGAAATTAAATGATACCTTGCTAATGTGTTGTGAAGTGTTGTAACACACTTTCACACTTTCTAAGGTTTTATTAATTAACTATACCTAATAAACCTCTTTTTAACCTTAATCCTTCCTTATTTAGAGTGTTGTAAAGTGTTCTAACATGCTTCACACTTTTCTAGGCTTTTCATTAACAATTGGGCATTCTTATGCTTTAATTGACCCTATTTAGCATCCAAAATCCTCATTTAATGCATCTTTCTGAGGATAATCCTAACACAAATCATTACCCAATCATAATTCAAGTTTTTTCAGCTTGTGTGGCCCAGATTTAGTGATTTGGGATTCATTTGCCATGTTTGGTGAATGATTCCTACATATGGTTTTGGGTCCTAAACTTGGTTTCATACCTTTCTAAACATTTTTAAAGATGGTCCCAAAAATTATGCCTGGTGGAACTCATTCGCCACCATGGGTGAATGAGTCCTATGTGGACCAAAATCAAAATTAATTCAAATTCTTGGCAAGATTTTATCCTCCTAGATCTGATGTTGGCTTGTAGTGTTGTAATTTCGGTAATTCTTGCATAATTGAGTATAAATACAAGTTTCTTTCACTCATTTTCACCTAAGCATTCAAGTATTCATCCTTATGGTAAGTTTGAGTTCACAAGTGAATTCATGTGTTTACAAGAGCATTCAATAGTATTCAAGGGAATATTATCAAGCATTTTAGAGCAACATTCAAGCATCAATCAACATGTCACATAGTTCATGCATCATGTTTTTTTTGGAGCTAACAATTGTGATATATTGTTTCATGATTCAAGCTAGCACTTCATTCGAGATCCATCCTATTCAAGCAAGATTCAAGATCTACATCTATTGGATCCATTGCATACATGTTTGCAACATCTTATCAATAGGGCTTGGTGAGTTGCAACATCATATTTTGTTCATTCATCATTCTCCATTTCTATTTCATTCTATTTCAAGGTTTGATTACCAAAATGGGGTTTGACTAAGTTAAACCCCTATCCACTAACCCAACAAAATTTTCCCCTCTCCTTTGTGTGTGATTTGTAGTTCTAGGTTGCAAATTTCCTGAGCAAGATTGAAGAAAAGTTGCCAAGTGCATAAAGTTGTGAAAGTTGTCATCAAGCCTTGGAGAACATTGGAGAACACCTATAGGTTGTGAATAAGGGCTTCAGATCCAAAAATCAATCAAGAAGGACAAAGCAGACATAAAAGAGCAAGATCAAACTTTGAAGCTTCAGAATACCCTAACTAGACTGATTCACCACTTTTGGCGAATGAGTCCCAGTTTCAGTCAAAATTCATATTTTTGCAGATTCGGATACCCATTTGGCAGATTCATGTTCCTACATAGAAACTCAAATTTTGTACTAATTTTCCTAGCTTGGAAAATGAGTCCCACTCAACATTAAAGTTAGAATTTCAATCATTTCAGAGCTCCATTCAACCATCTCTAGATTTCTAGGTGCACACAGTCCTTTCTATAGATTTATGTGTTGTTTCATTTACATTTCTAGGTCATTTTCTAGTTCATTACATTAAATTAGGTTTTAGTGTTGGGTATGTGCAGGATCATCATGGAAAAAATAGGCCCTTAAGTGGCAAAAAAAATAGAAAAATCAGAGTTAGGCAACTTGACATAAAATTTTGAATAAGTTATCTATATTATTTTAAAAATATGTAAGAATAGAATATGTATCAAATTGAATGTAGTTTCTAAACTACTAGTTTTTTTTTAAATCTATTTGGTGAAAATTTGAAATTTCAATGCAGTAGTACTTAAATTTGGAAAAAATAAGTAGGTGTCTGACCACCCTAACCACAATAAAATGATAATTATTTTTTATAATATTTTAGATATAAGTAGAGGACTCATGTCCTGATGTGATGCATATTTTTTTGTAATTTTTTTGATTAAATAATTAATTATAAATTTTTTATTACATCTTTTAATAAATATAAAAAGCTTGTATGTCTGACCACCTTAACTGGTCAAAACTTCATGAAATTCATTTTTTCTTTTTTTTAATCCTAGATTATGTGAAGCATAGAATGACGCATGTTTTGGATTCAAAAAATGTGATACTGTTTGAAAGCTATAGATGTTTTTTGATCAGTCTATCAATTAGGACTTTAGTCATAATTTGAATAGAAAATTAATAATAATTACTTATTAAATTCAAAGTAAAGTATAATTTATAATGGTGGAAAGTTGAGAATCTCCTTTAAAACCCCTTTTTGTTTCATCAATTTTGGGTAAGAAAAAGTCATCAGCCACATACCCATCATATTGCCACTTTTTGGCCCATCATGATCCTACACATACCCTATTGTATCTTGCATTTAATTCATCTTTCCAATTCTTAACTTGGTAGTGAACCCCTTATTAGTTTACATTTAGCCCCTAGGACAACCCTATTGCAAGATCTCTTTCTCCTTATCATTGAGATCTCTAGGGTTATCCTTGAATGGAATAGCTTGAAAGTGGGTGTGGTCTCAGTCCTAAACTATATGATAGCACTTCATACCCCATTTTCATTTTTAGAGGTTCGATTTTGGTGAACTTGTATTTAGAACATCATAATTCTAATTTAGAGTGCATCATCATCCTAGAGTTGGCATGCGTTAACATTGCATTATAATTTATGTTAGTTAACTGGCATTCTAGAGTTTCTAATCTTGTATTAGTGAAAGGTCATATAGCTTGCATTTTTGCATCTCATTTCATTGGAATTCATACAAAATCTACATTTTCACTTAGAATATAGATCATACAACATAAAAAACATAAAAATCAATTAAAAATTCTTGAAAATTTTGAAGAATATCCCTACTGCGACTCATTCACTACCTTGGGTGAATCAGGCCCTATGCATATTCTACACTACAATTTATGGCATTTAAAACATTATTTCTGAGCTTTTGTTTATTGTTATTATCTTTCTATTTCAATTTATATATTTTATATTTTATCCAATTCATTGCATCTAGTTTAAATTAGTTCATCTTGTGCATTGATTAAAATCCAAACTACATCTAAAACATTTCATCTCATACTATTGCATAGTGTAGAATCTAAAATTTGCATCATGGATATGTGATTTGGTAGGCTTTGGATGTCCTTGAAGTACTTAGTGGATGTGTCAAGTTGTGCTTTTGGAAATGATCCAAATGAAATTTTACTTACTCATGATCTTTTAACTCCTAATGTAGGTCCTTGTGATGTTGACATCATTGGAGAAGATGATGGCAGCATGACTTAGTTCCTAAATTATTGTCTTCACATCCTTGAAGCTAACACATCCTTTTATCCATCAATGAAGCAACCAACACCCCCTATAATACCACCCTTGAGATGTTCAACTACTTATATCCTAAAATTGAAACAAAAGTTGAACCTAAGTTCCCTATAATAGGTGAACCTAGTTCTTCCAAGCAATAAAACACTCAACAATTCTATTTTAAAAAAGTAACATAAACTCCCATAAATCTAGAAGAAACATATGGAAAAGGATTCAAAATCTTGAGAAAATAAGGATGTGATACAACAAGTGAACAATAAATTCATAAACTCTTAGAACAAATGTCAATTAAATAAACCAAAGGTATAGGATATCAAGATCCCCCTCTCAACATAAGTGCTCCTAGAGAATATGTAAAACTTCATAGTGATGGTACAGTTATCTTAGATTCTCCTCTTGATATAGATATCCTTCCTAGAGAACAACCAATGATTCATAACAATGACAAGGATGAAAGGATCATCTCAGGTTATTTTCCTTATAATTCAACTAGAGAAGTTGGTGAATCTAGCAAGAGAAAGAGGCCCTACAAACTAAAGAAACTAAAATTCCCTTGTCCGCCACCTGAAAGTGAAAGAAAATTATAAATACTTCTAAACCAAGGACTTAAAGACAAGCTAATACTTTATCATAAAGATGCAAATATTCCACATTGTCAATACCAAAAAACTCTTTGACATAGTACTGATGAGTTTCATACATTCAAAATCATCTTGAGTAAATATCAGTTTGATAATGATAATTGTTATCCAATGATTACATAACATATCCTTTCTACGCCTTGTCATGTAATAGTTGTAAAACCTTGAATTCTCACCATTACATGATCTTTCCCATTACTTACCTCAGCTCATTATTTCCTTGCACTCAGTGGGGGCAAGAAGTTGATAGCCTCATCCTAGTAATACATGTGTCATTGTCCCTTTGGCTAGTTTTCTTCCTTCCATTTATACCGACTAAGATTGGGATGCAAAAGAACTGCTTTAGGTTGACTCGCATGTGCCTTACTAGTATTTTTCATTATTTCTTTTGTATTCTCTTTTGTGTGATTACATGTGCATAATGTGATCCCCCATAACATTTTGTTTGATGTATCTCTCTCTCTTTGTGGCATTCCTCTATTTTTACCTTCATTTTTCTCTATGTCGTAAATCTTTCACCTTTTATCCTTTTTATCTTTGTCATTTGTCTTTTGTTTTCCTTTTGGAGATGACCCAAGGTGTTGAGACATTTATGTCTCTTCCATGTTGACCCAAAAATATTTTCCTTTTCTTTTTCTTTATCATTTTCATTTGTCTTGTGTTTTCCTTTTGTGGATGACACAAGCTGTCGAGACATTCATGTTTCTTCCATATCAACCCAAAAGGTCTTTCTTTGTTTTCACTTTATTTATGTCATTCTTCTAGTTCTATGTGTATTTGAGGAATGATGATAGTTCTGAGCTGTCTAAAAACATTGTAGCAAGAACATATTAACCCCAAATCCATAGATCCCTTGTGTTTGGAATTTCATTTTTGGGGGAAAACCCTCTCTTTTCCTTTTCTTTTGCATGATGTATCTTTACTTGGAAACACATGACTTGGCATAGGGCTTTCCAAGTTAGATCTCATGTCCTTTTCTTGTTGGCATTTATCATTTTCTACTTTAAAGTAATTGCTCAAAGCATGGTGTTTAGCAATTTCTTTAAACTAGGGGTATAAATTGACATTATCCTTTTGCATTTTTATTTTTTCCATGGTTCATGGTGCAGTCTTCTTACTTTATACGATGCATTTTCCACTTTTTGGATGAAAATGGGTGTGATTTCCTTCAAGAGAGTCATCTATATTAGAATATTGCATTCCTCTTAGTGGCTTTATGTGACACAATGCATCCCCTAAGTTGTGAATTTTCTATTCATTTACTTTTCCTCTCTTGGAGACATTAGGCACAATGTTCCCTAAGTTAAGACCTCCCATGCACTAAGAAAGACTCCCTTGAACATTCCTCATTGTATTTGAAATTTTTAGTTATATGGCCACCTTGCATAATACAACTTGCATTCCTATAGAGCCATCTTGTTTGTTCATGAGCTTCAAGCATACAAAGCTTTTCTTGTCCCGTGAAGCTCAAAAATAAATTTTCCATGGCACCTTATCAAAGTTATTAGGATGCATAAATTTGGTATGGTTTGATGGGAAGTCAAACAAGGGAATAAATTTCCCTTAGCCACTTGAGTGTGTGTGTGAGAGCATATCAGTGATAAGTCTATGCTTCGACCACCTTCTTGGAATTCTCACCTAGTGGACAACCTAAAGTTCCACTGCCTCAGAGTGAGTATGCATTTTTAGGACAAACAACCTAGATCTTATCCACATCATGTTAGAAAAATGGTAGAAGCTTGATCTGCCCTTTTTCTTTTTCATTTTGTTCCATTTTTGTCTTTGACAGTGCATGCTTTTGCTTTGTTGTAGCTCTTATATCATTATCATGTGTATTCTTTTGTATCTATATTGGTTCGCCATGGTATCTTGATCATAGGGGCTTGATCACCCCTCTTGATCATTTTCATCCCATCTCATTGGCATTGGTAAAATTGGACCTCTTTTCATGTGTGTTTATGTACTTTAGTGTAAATTTGAAGCAAATTCATCCTCTCACTAATGTGGGGGCTAAATGTGGCAACAAAAAAATTATCCCTCCTACTTTTCCCTTTCTTATTTGGGCCCTTCTTGTAGACTAGGCTTAATGCTTCCTTGATTTAGTGTTGTAATGTGTTTAACACATCCACATTAGATCTTGGGCCCTTGTGAACTAATGAATTTAAATGGTAACTTGCTAAAGTATTGTGAAGTGTTGTAACACACTTTCATGCTTTTCAAAGGTTTTATAGATTAACTAAACCTAATAAACCTCTTTTTACCCTTAATCCTATCTTATTTAGAGTGTTGTAAAGTGTTGTAACACACTTTCACACTTTTCTAGGGTTTTCATTAATAATTGGGATTTCTTATGCTTTAATTGGTCTTATTTTGGATCCATGAGCCTCATTTAATGCATCTTTTCAATGATAATCCTGACACAAATCATTACCCAATCATAATTCAGGTGTTTTTAACTTGTGTGGCCTAGATTTAGTGATCTAGTACTCATTCACCACGTCAAATAAATGAGTCCTATTCAAGAAAGATTCAAGATCTACATCCATTGGAGAAATTGCATACATGTTTTCAATGTCTTATTGATAGGGTTTGGTGAGTTGCAACATCATATTTTGTTCATTCATCATGTTCTCCATTTCTATTTCATTCTATTTCAAGGTTTAATTACCAAAACTGGGTTTGACCAAGGAAAACTCCTATCCACTAACCCAACAACATTTTTCCCTCCTTTGTATGTGATTTGTAGGTCTAGGTTGCATATTTCCTAAGGATCAAGATTGGATAAAACTTTCCAAGTGCATAAAGCTATCAAAGTAGTCATCAATTCTTGAAGAACATTGGAGAACACCTATAGGTTGCAAATCAAGGTTTCAAATATAAAAATCAATCAGGAACGATAAAGAAAATAGAAAAGAGAAAGATCAAACTTTGAAGCTTTAGAAAACCCTAATAGGATTGATTCACCACTTCTAGTGAATGAGTCCCATTTTTAGTCCAAATTTAGATTTTTACAGCTTTGAATACCCATTTGGCATATTCATGTTCCCGCACAAAGACCCAAATTTTGGATTGATTCTCCCAACTTGGCGAATGATTCCCACTCAGCATTAAATTAAAAAATTCTATCATATCAGAGCTCCATTTAACCATCTACAGATTTCTAGGTGCAAACAGTCCTTTCTATAGCTTTTTGTATTGTTTCATTTACACTTTTAGGTCATTTTCTAGGTCATTGTATTGAATTAGTGTTTAGTGTTGCATTTGCATTTCAATTATCTTTCCAAGTCTTAATTTGGTGGTGAAACCTTTATTAGTTTAGATTCAACCCCTAGGACAACCCTATTGCAAGATCTCTTTCTCCTTTGCATTGAGATCTCTAGGGTTATCCTTGAATGGAATAGCTTGAAAGTGGGTGTGCTCTATGTCCTAAACCATATGATAGCACTTAATACCCCATTTCCATTTCAAGAGGTTCCAGCTTGATCCACCTCTTTTTTATTTTATTTTTCTTTCTTCCTTATGTCTTTGACATTGCATGATTGTGTATCTTGATGTTGTATATCATACACCTTGTGTACATGTCTATTTGTGCTTATGTTGTTTTGTAATACAATCTTGGATCCTCATTCTTGACCATCCTCTTGATCTTTTTCATCCTAGACCATCCACAATGGTACACTTGGACCCCTCTTGAATGTCTACTTCAGGGTGAGTTTGAAGCAAATTCCTCCTCTCACTAAAGTGGGGGCTAAATGTAGTGTAGAAAAGTGTCACCTTTTATATTTTCACACTTAATTTGGGAATGATTAACATTAAAATGGACTTAATGTTGCCTTGATCTAGTGTTGTAATGTGTTTTCTACATTCACATTGGATTTAGCACCCTTTTAAGCTAAATAGACCTAATTTTACTTTAATTTAATATTGTAAAGTGTATTTATTTACACTTTCACATAAAGTTTTGGTCCATCTTCCATTTATGACCTTCATTTCATCATTAATAGGCCTCTAAGACCCCATATTATGCATCCTTAAGCTTATTTCAATTGAAATCCCAACATAGACATCAAATATACTTAATTTATTAACTCCATCACATTTTATCCACTTGAAAAGGCGTGGTGGGACCCATACACCACCTTGGGAGTATTAGTCCAATCCAGATGGGACCTATACACCACAAGTAGCATAGTAGTCCCATTTGGGCCCTTTTTAGGGTATTGATTAGGAAATCAAGGTTTTGAAGTCAAATTTTATGTTTTTCATCTTTTGGGATCTAATAAATGGTTAGTTAGATTGATTTCCCATATAAACAAGGCCTCAAATCATTATTTCACTAAGCATTCATGATATCATCCTAAGAAATCAAGATTTTAGCATTCCAAGACTTCATAAGAGCATCAAGAGAGCTTACAAGAGCATTTCTAATGCATTCAAGGGCATAATTCTTCATCATTTATTGCAGAAATTCAAGATCCATCATCATATCAAAGTCATTAAGCATCAAGCATGATGTTGAACTAGTGTTGTGATGTAGCATTGAAGATCCTTTTACAAGAATTTTTTCGTATCAAAGTTCAAGATCAAGATCTACATTCTACATGGCCACCTCATGTTAGATTATTGATTTACATCTCAAGACATCATTCAAGGTATCAACGTTCATGTTTCATATTTCATATTTCATGTTTCATAGAGCACACCCTAGAGACCTACCATTTTTTCTCTCTCCCTACATGTGTGAATGGAGATCTAGGTGTCTTGAGACATGCATATACTTTGAAGACTAGGTTGCAAGGTTGAGAAAAGTTATCAAGTTGTCACAAGGTTTCTATCTTCATAGAAAGTCACCTACAAGATGCAAATAAGGGTTTCAGACCCAAAAGAAAAGTGTGGAAGGAAGAGCAGATTTAGGTCCTAACCCTCTGAAAAAGAAGAGTGGGACTGATACACCACTTGTGGTGTATGAGTCCCACTACAATTTTTTTTCCAAATTTCAATGAATTTAGATCAACTACTGTGAAATTCTAGTTTTTGCACAAAAACCCTAGTTTGGGACAAAATCACTCAGAATGGGATATGAGTCCTAGTGGGCATTAAATAGCAATATTTTAGGTTTTTTAATCTTGTTTTGACCTCATAATTGTTCCAAGTGAACCTTTGTACTTTCTCAATCTTTTCTTCTACATTCAGTTTCATTTACTGGGTCATTTAGTTAGGTTTTGCATGGTAATTTGTATGTTAGATTCATTTCTTGTCTTTCCAAACCCTTGCTTGGTGGTGAACCCCCATTTTATTCTTTAATTAGAACCTAGTAGATCCCTATTTTAGATCTCTTTCCATCATTCCATCCTTGGATTGAGATCTCAAGGGTTTCCTTGAATAAAAAGGGAAGTGAACTTGTTCTATTTCCTAAACTATAGAGTGACAATTTTCCATCTTTCAAGTCCATATTTACAATGAATTAAGTGTAAATTTTAAAATACTTAAGCTCCCTTTGGGTGGTTATTGTTGATTTTGCATCAGCCCTAGCCCGCACTTCACATATTTGCATATTTTTTGGCTTCATTATGGTAGTGCCTTCATCCGCTTATGCCATGTGTCAGTTGCATGTGCCTTTGAAATTTTTCTTCCCTTGCTTCTCCTTCGAGCTTTTTCCTTGCAACATGTGTTTGTAGTGTGTTCCTTTGGGGATCCTCTCTTCTTTATTTCTCCTTCAAGCTCCAGCTATGTGCCATGTTGCATCCTGTCATGGGAACCTTTTTAGGTGGGCCTCAAAGTCAAATCTTAATGCATTCAATGCAACATGTGTCTTCTCCACGAGGATTTTTATCACAAGGGAAGGATGAATGAATGTGAAGCCCCATCAATGCGTGATGTGTCCTAGCTAACTTTTTGGGTGGGTGATGCGTGTCATCTAGAAATTTCTACTGCTTTCACTTGCAGACTACATTCATCATTGTCGAAGGGCGTATTTTGTTTGAGGTGACTAAATACCATGTTTTATAATTTTTCTATTGTAAAGGTCTTTGAGAATCATTGCGACATGAAGCATGGCCCATGCCTAGGGAGTCTTTTCAATTATTCACTTTCAAGTGGTGGAGCAATTTATATATACTACTTTAAATCACTGAAAAAGGGTTCAAAAATCACAAAAATAAGTGAAAAATATTGTAGGCATTTACATTGTTTTTAATTATTGTATTAAGATTCAAATAATATGCTAATTTGTTTGGCCTCTTTTTTTTGTAGTTAAATTGATAAGAAATTATACTATGTTGTTTATTTTACTAAGTAGTTTATCTACAAGACTTCTATAGTTTCAACATAAATTTGTTGATTCAGATCATGTCTTGAACTATTCTTGTTTAGTGAATGCATATGGAATTTATATTATGTTATTTGATGAACTTCTTGGGTTTTTCATCTATTCTTTTTGTTATTTTCGGAGATGCATATTGTTGAATGGACCCTTAAATCTCATCTAAAGGGAATATTCCTATGCCTCCTTACATCTTAGCACATCGCCTTAGATTATACTTTATCTTATATATTTTCTTCATTTCCCCTTCCCAACCCCCTAAATTAATGAAGAGCTAGCTTCATTAAAACCTAGAGTTCACTTAGTTTAGTGCAATTGGTCCCCCATTAACTGAGTTTCCTATAAGGTTGTTTTCCTAGAAATTTTAGGCATCAACAATTCTTTTTCTGGCACGCCCAGTGGGACTGTGTTTGAATGTATCTAAATTTAAAGTGGGTGTATGAGTCATAGAACTATTACTAGATCCCAAATAGTGAACAACTCTAGCTTGCTAGTGCCACTGTTGGTAACAATATAAACAAGAACCCGGGTATGTGCAATATCATCATGGAAAAAACATGCCCTTAAGTGGCAAAAAATTCACAAAAATTAGAGTTATGCAACTTGACGTAAAAAATTTGAATAAGTTATCTATATTATTTCAAAAATATGTAAGAATAGAATCTGTAGAAAATTGAATGTACTTTCTCAACTACTAGGTTTGTTTAAAAATAAATAAAATTATTTGGTGAAAATTTTAAATTTCAATATAGTAGTACTTAAATTTCAAGGAAAAAATAGGAAGTAGGTGTTTGTCTAACCACCCTAACCATAATAAAATGATAATATTTTCTTATAATATTTTAGATATAATTAGATGACTCATGTCTCGATGTGATTCATATTTTTTTGTAATTTTTTTCCAAGTAAATAATTAATTCTAAATTTTTTATTACAAATTTTTAAAAATATTAAAAACTCATATGTCTGACCACCCTAACTTAGTCAAAACTTCATGAAATTCAATTTTTCTTTTCTCAATCCTATAGTATGTGAAGCATAGAATGTGACACATATTTTAGATTCAAAAAATGTGATAATGTTTGAAAGCTATAGATGTTTTTCAATCAGCCTATCAATTAGGACTTTAGTCATAATTTGAATAGAAAATGAATAATAATTACTTATTAGATTCAAAGTAAAGCATAACTTATATGGGTGGAAAGCTAAGAATCTCCTTTGGGTAAAAAAAAAGTCATCAGCCACATACCCATCATATTGCCACTTTTTGGCCCATCATGATCCTGCACATACCCACCCATCCAATAAATGTTTGGACCCCTCCTTCGGTCCTATTACCAATGGCTAATAGAAATTTTGTAGCATGGGACACTAAAAGTCCTCTCATAGCACTAGTAGCACTAGTCATTGGGCTCCTATCCCAATGTCCACTTTAAAGTCTTTACCAAAATTTACCAGTGAGGGTTCAAAAACACCATTTGGTCATTTGCAAGATGCGGCAGATGTGTGTTTGGTGCATGGTATAACTGATCAAAATGTAGTGTTGAGGTTGTTGGAAGCCTCTTTCAAAGGCAAGGCATTAGATTGGTAGTGCACTTTGGAAGCCAATACTATAGGTACCTAAGATCAACTTGGAGAGCCTTTTTACAAGTTGTCTTCAAGCAATTGAGATTAGTCTATGCTATTTCAGCAGCTAGTGACCATAAAATGGGATCCTTAGGAAGCCATGACCAACTTCAATGCTTGGTTTCACACAACTTGCCAAAGGATCTAGCCTACTATCCATCCACCTACTGATTTGGAATTCATGTTCTATCTAAAGTATCTCAATGCTGACATTTTGGTGATGATCTAGTCCCTCAGTGTGAACACCTTGTTGGATGCATACAATATTGTGGTCAAGGAAGAGAATAATCTTATCAATGCCAAAAAATTACCACCTCAACCCGCTATGCCTATATTTATAGAGTTGTCAATTCCTGCCTAGGAGATAGCTTCTACCAATGTGTCTACTCCTCCTGAATCTTTGTACGCATATTTGAGCATGCCGTAAAACATTGCTTCTAGGTAAAAGTACAAAGTTGTGTCACACTTTTGGCTAACTTATCAACACAAGTTAATTTTAGTATTTATAACTAAAAATCAATTAAGGTCAAACATATGATCTAGTAAGAATCATTCTAGATAAGTTTAAATATGTCCACAACTTTTCCAACTAAAATTGTTGGCTAAATGCAAATTTAGCACCACTTTGAGACCAATTTACTAAAAAAAAAATTATTCAAAAAAATTAATGTTTTAACATCTCCTACTCATATATATAACATTTTTTTTAAATGTAAAAATACCCTTTTGTAGATCCATAAGTGTAGTTTTCAAATATATGTTTATTTTAATAGTTCAATTATTAGTTTTATTTTATTTTTATTTTTTACTAAATGTAGGTTATCAGAACAAAAATATTAGGTTGATTACCATGTCAAGAAAAATATTAAAACTTATTTAAAAAAATTAAAAAAATTATGATACCATATATACAAGAATCTAGATTAAGATAGTATAATTTGTTTTTTTTATTTCAGATAAATATTTAATATAAAAGTTGATGTCAAGTGGAAATAGTCATGTTTTAATGCACACATTTAAATATTTATTGAACCCATGCCCTAAAGTTTCAAGTTATAAATATGTACAAAAAAATTGAAGGGAAAAAATAAAATTTTCTATATAAAGCTTGACATCTCATGCAACATCATTGTTTAGCATTTTATCAACAACTAAATTATATTGTTAATCTATAAAAAATATATTCAAATAATTTTTAAAATTTTTTTTAAAAAAAAGCATTAAATATATTAAAAAATACACATTTCATTAGTTTACATCATGGGTATGTGCAGGATCATCATGAAAAAAACATTCCCTTATGTGAGAATGAAAATTCAAAAAAATCAAAGTTAGGCAACTTGATGTAAAAATTTGAATAAGTTATTTATATTATTTCAAAAATATGTAAGAATAGAATATGTAGAAAATTGAATGTAGTTTCTAAACTACTAACTTTATTTTAAAAAAATTCTTTTTGGTGAAAATTTAAAATTTCATTGTAGTAGCACTTACATTTTAGGGAAAAAATAAGTAGGTGTCTATCTAATCACCCTAACCACAATAAAATGATAATTATTTTTTAAAGATTTTAGATATAAGTAGAGGACTCATGTCCTAATTTGATGCATATTTTTTTATAATTTTTTTCCAATTAAATAATTAATTATGAATTTTTTATTACAGCTTTTAAAAAATATTAAAAAGTGTATGTTTGGCCACCTTAACTTGGTCAAAACTTCATGAAATTCTTTTTTTTTTAATCCTATAGTATGCGAAGCATAGAATCTAATGCATGTTTTGAATTCAAAAATGTGATACTGCTTAAAATCAATAGATTTTTTCCAATCAACTTATCAATTGAGAATTTAATCATAATTCAAATAGAAAATGAATAATTATTATTTACTAAATTCAAAGTAAAGTATAATTTAGATTGGTGGAAAGTTGAGAATCTCCTTTTAAAACCCTTTTCATTTCTTCAATTTTGGGTAAAAAAAAAAGTTGTCAGCCACATACCCTACACATACTCATCATATCGCCACTTTTTGGCCCATCATGATCCTACACATGCCTTCATTTCAAAATTCAAAACATATATTCCACTTTCTTGTAATTCAATTTTAAAAGTTAGATTAGTGTTGGTCATTTCCTTTATAAAAGTGTGACACAACTTTGTACTTTTACCCTTCTACATCTAAATCTTCAAAAGATGAGATGAGTGACGTCAAGGATTTCTTTTGAACATCTCAAATGAAATAACTAGCATCAAGTGGCAATAGTCCATGCCTCTGAAGCCAACTTATCAAAATTATCAAGGTGGAAGGTCTTCCTACCAACAAAACTACTTCCAAGGAGGTGCGTTCATGAATCTGTAGACTCAAATAAATAATCAGATAGTGTCAATGCCAACTTCATTACAAAATTTTCAGCCAAGTTTGAATAGAGAAATGGTAGTGGGGAAAAATAATCTTGTTTATGACATCAATCCTTGGTGCTTCCCCTGCAACAAAGCCCATATTTCTTGAGATTACCTGCCTAGAAATTTACAACAAAGAGTGGTAGGACAACATAGTCAAGGCTTTGCGTCAAATTCAAGAGGCTGTGTATATGTCTCTCCACAAATGGAAAACACAGTACTAACATCACAAATGCAAGGAATGTCCCTGGAGTGAGAAAAAAATATAGCTCTCGATCACGTGCTCTTCTCATGGATGGAAGAAGAAGAGGCAGTGTTTTCAAATGATGCATCCACATCAAAGGATTGCAAGTGAAATAATATTATAACACTCACTCAAAGAGGATATTCATGGGAAAACCAGTTGCTCAATAGCCCAAAAGTATTCCTAACCAGGCTCCTAATACCTCCACAATTGAACATCAATCTTAGCCACACAAGGAGATTGTTATAACAAGGTCCAAGGAACAAAATTCTTTGAATCTGTTGTCATTCAATGTGGTGGAACAATTGAGGAAAGCCTCTACTAATGTATCTCTTTGGGATATCTTAGCTATTCCAGAGTAGAATTCATTGGTGCAAAAGGCCCTACTAGAAGATGCAAACACATATCCAACAAAGCAACCATCCAAGGGAAAGGCCGTTGAATTTCCATCTCAGGCCAAAGTCCTCACAAACAATGGAGAGGAACCCTCTACCAAAAGTAAAGGTAATCCTAAACCAAAACCCTTCTTCTTGACTCTCATAGTGGGTAAGAAATTGTTGTACAATTCTATGATTGACTCTAGTGCCAATACCATAGTCATGCCCAACCAAATAGATGAAGCCTTAGGACTTAGCTATGAACCTTTAAATAGAGGGGTTATGCAGCTCAATGGGAATAAGGTTGAAACTATAGGTGTTATTAAGAACCTCCCCTTGACTCTATTCTCCTCCCCTAGTATCACAATCCCACAAGATACCGTGATCATTGATGTCCCTCCCATGCTCAGTCTTTTCTTATCTTGGGAGTTCACTTCCAAGATAGGTGGATATCTTTCCTTGGATTGGTCACACTTGATTATTAGGACCAAGCATGGAGCTAAATAAAGATAGTGTTTTAACCTTCGCATTTGAAACATGTAGCAAATGAAACCATGATCAACTTTGAGACTACTCATACCTCTATCACCAAGGATGAAATGTATTGTACTGAGTTACTAGAGGATGAGAAGGTGACCAAAGACCAGATGGATGAAGAAGAGGTCCTCTTGAGTGAATTTATAAACAATGATCCTTTGGGTAATTATCATGCCACCAGATTGGGAACTTATGTCATCTATGCCAAAGATCAAGTGATTCTGAAGTTGATGAAGGAACCCGAGGTGATCACGCCTCAAAGCTATGGATGCTACATTTTTATGGAGCAAGATGTAAAGTTGGTGCAAGAGTCGAGATATGTTTGACATCCCCATCTAAGGAAAAAAACACTCAGATATTTTCTCTTTCAGTTTTCCTATTCGAATAAAAAAGCTAAATATGAAGGCCTTGTGCAAGGTCTAAGTCTTGATAAGTAAATGGGAGTTAAACGAATAATAGTGTTTGGAGATTCTAATCTAATAGTCAATCAAGTCTGAGGAGTCTCTACAATGAAGAATATCTTCATGAGATCTTATAAAAATAAATTTTGGCAATGATAGGATCTCAATTTGACCCTATTTCTGGCTTAATTGATAATGCACACTCTATGCGAGTGATTTTCTAACCTAAAATTTTAGATAATTACCAGAGCTAGCAAGTGTTTGAAAGTGATTAACACATCACCTCGTTCATTCAACACTCTAGAGAGTTCCCTGATCAAATCCAACCAAAGATTACAGAAGCTTATGAAGGAAAAATTATTTAGCTGAGGTCCAACAAACTTCCAAAAGGACTGGTCACTCTCAAAAATATATTTGATTATGACGATGCAAGGAATGGAAAGAGGAAGTTTGTAGCAGACAAGGGCAACTAAGAAGATATTCTAGATGGAGATGAAAGGAAGCTTAAGGTCAAAAAAGATGTCTTGCCACATGGTAAAGAAAGGCTCATACATTTTTGTGAAAAATATGGAGTAGTAGCTTGTTCATATGATAGCCTCAAGGGATATGATCCTGAAGTCATCTAGCATACCATAGAATTGATGGAAAGGGGCAAAACTAGTTCACCAAAAGAAAATTCCAATAAATCTAAAGATTGATGCATTAATCACCCAAGAGTTGGCAAAGCTAATTCACTCCCAGATCATCTTCTCAATCAAGAACAACACATGGGTGTCCAACCTATTTCCTATCCAAAAGAAGAAAGGAGACATATGCCTATGTGTTGATTTATGGGATCTGAATAGGGCATCCCTAAAGGACCACTACCCCTTTCTTTCCATGGAGTCAATCTTGCAAATAGTGGTTGGCTCATAAATGCTTTCTCTACTGGATGATTTCTCCAGTTATAACTAGATCTAGGTCAAAGAAGATGACTGACACAAAATAACATTCACTACTAAGTGGGGAACATTTTCCTATCCAAAAATTCCCTTTAGCCTCTCAAATGTGGGAGCTACCTTCGAGCGAGAAATGGATATTACCTTCAAATAATTGATCAATAAGATCAAATTGGTCTACTTAGATGATCTAATGATATTCTCTAAGTCAAAAGATGATCATTTTGATCATCTTTAAATGGTTTTTAAAAAATTCCAAGACTTCGGGATATCCCTGAACCCAAAAAACATGTTTTTAGAGTTCCGCAAGGAAAATTATTGGGACATGTAGTGTCTAAAGATGGAATTGCAATCAATATGGAGTGGGTGATGGAAATCAAGGAACTTCCCTTACTAGTAAAAAAAAGGGAGTTTAGTTCTACTTGGGAAAGGTAAATTTCATAAGAAAACTCATTTTTGATTTTGCAAGTTTAATTAGACCCATCACCATAATTCTCAAGAAGGATCAATTGTTCAAATGGACAAAAGAGGATAGAGAAGCATTTGAGAAGGTTAAGGATTTTGTTTCTTCAGCTCCTATTCTGGTAAACCCAAAACTATCAAAGTACTTCATAATGTATGTGTTCAGTAATAAATCTAGCATCACTACTATTTTAACCCAAAAGGATAATGAAGGAAAGGGAGAACATCCAATATCCTTCTACTCCTAGAATTTAAAGGACTATGAGAAAAACTATAACATTGTCGAAAGGCAAGCATTCACCATCGTTACATGGCTTAAAAATTTTCAACACCTCATATCTTGCAATAAGGTGATTGTATATGTCATGCATTCTAGTGTGTGTGAGTACATATTGGAGGGAGAAATCACAGAAAAAGGGCCAACTAGATTACTAAGATCCTTGAAAATGACATTAGGGTCAGGCCCACAAAGACCATGTAGGGAAGAGGATTGTGTGAGTATTTGGAATGTGATGAAGAAGTGGCAGTTGAGGAAGAACAACCTGAGCTAGTTCTATTGAATGAATATGAGTCTGAAGGTTGTTGGTTGGAAGATAGAATAAGATTCATACAGATAGGAAAATATTTTTTAGGCATCCCTTCTCAAAGGAAAATATTTTATGGATTGAAGAATAGTGGATATGTGCTCATTGAAGGGGTATTTTTCAAAAGGAACTTCAATAGTGTTCTTCTGCAATGCGTCACCTGAGAGTAGGCATAGCAAATTCTAGACATATTTCATAACTATCCCATAGGTGGAAATTTCTCTACAAAGAGAACTACCATTAAAATTATGTGTGCCAAGTACTTCTAGCCTATGTTTCTAAATGACTCACACTCTCTGGTTAAATCCTCTAAAGAATCCCAATTCTTCATGGGAAGGAGGAAGAACTTAGCAATGCCTCTAAATATGATAATGGTGAAGAAACCTTCATCCAATGGGGACTAAATTTCATCAGGATGATTAATCTCACCTCCAATGTTGGACATAAGTGGATCCTCATGGCCATGTATTACTTTACCAGATGGACCAAGGCCATGTCCCTGAAGAACACGACTAAGGCATATATTGTGAATTTCCTTGAGGAATTGGTAACAAGGTTTGGTCGGCCAAAGACCATTATCTTTGACAACATGAAAGCCTTTATAGGCTTGAATGTATGTCAATTCCCACTTAAGCATGGAATATTTCTAAAGACATCTTTGAACTATTACCCGCAGGGAAATGGTTTGGCTGAGTCAACTAATAAGAATTTAATTTGACTCACCAAAAGAATCAGCTTGGACCACTAGAGAGAGTGTCATAAGAACCTCAAAGCATTGCTTTGGGTGGACTAAATAACCCCTAAGAAAGTCTTGAATACTTTTTCATACAATTTGGTATACGGGAAGTAAGTTCTAATGCTTATATCTATGGAAATTCCCACACTATAATTTCTCAAATCTTTGGAGTTTGAACAAAACTATGGGATGGAGGTCCAATTGGATGAATTATTGGAGATACAAGAGGAAAAATAAAAATCCCTAATGGCCATGTCTAACTATCAACAAATGCTTAAGAGGTGGTTTGACAAGAAAACCTTTGTCCAAGGTCTTAAATGTGGAGATTCAGCACTAAAATTTAGTTAGAGAGCTGCAAATCCTGGCCAACACAACAAATTTGATAGTATGTGGGAAGGCCCTTTTCAAATTATTGAATGCAAGAAGCATAATACATTTGAAATATAGAAAATGGGTAAAGAAGCATTGGGTATTCCTATCAATGAAATTCACCTGAAATTGTTTAATTAGCTTTGTTAATCATTTTACTAGTGTAAATATGTAATTATGTAAAAAAAAAATTAATGTTTTGTTTGGCCTAGTCTTTACTAAATAGAACCCATGATGCAAGAAGTAGAGAAAATAAAAAGAGATAGAAAATTTGACAAAAGAGTTATGTATTCATTATATGGTAATATATACTTTGTGATATTGCAATCCAAAATGGATCTTGGGCCATGCATTTCAAGTATATATATTAGTAGCTTTTTGATATATATACAAAAAGTGGAGGAGAAAAGTTTTCATTCATTCAATTGTGGTAGCATGAACTTCATCTTCAACAGGAGCAACAGGTTCAACAAGAGTTACAATAGGAAAAGAAATAGGGACAGGAAGAACTCTGACAATAGCGACAACAAGTGGAGGAGGAAATGCTAGGTTTCTAAAGACAATATACCACTCCACATCATAGAAAAGCACTACATTGTATTATCTCAGTAAAAAGTGGTAGGAATGTGAAACCCTTTGGTGGTGTTCTCCAATAGTCATAATGTGAAATCTGCTAAGAAATGGTACCCAGGGCACCACTACATCCTCTTCAATATGTCGGTGGAGATCACTTGTTGTTGGAATACCAAGGACATATATTGCATTCTTCACAACTTCACCAAGGTCTCAGAGGTAGCACTTTGGGAAGATTTCCATGGTAAGCCTTAGTATCATTTGTTTCAACACCTGAATATCAAGAAAAGATGCAACAAAATTAGAACAAATATCAATGTTTACACAATACTTGTCCTCATACTTTATAAAATCCCTCCCTAGCACCCATTTTATTGCAATTATGGCCAAAGAATGCTTATTATTTGTCATACACTTTAAATTCCTACTAAAAATCTCACCTAGAAAAGCTTCCTAAGACCTATTGTTAGTTAGCCTAATGGGAGTATTTATTGCTTACCAAAAATTCTAGTTACCAAGTGTAAATCTTTTGTTAACCTTAGGTCTATTTATAGACATAGCTGGGGCACAATGTGTGTGACAAGCATGATGTTGATTGAAGATCAAACTTGAAAATCCCACCAGGTTGTGTTTGTTGTGTGCGAATTGTGGCAAGCACAAGTGATAATCTGCATGGTCAGGTGCTAAGTGTCATGTTGTGGATTCGTTTCAGTCTCCTAGGATGAACTCAAATATTTTTGTGTAATTATTATGCCCTCTTTCTTAATCAATCTCCTAACATTATTAATTGAAAAAGAATGCAAAAATTATCGTGCTCCTCCTTCAATTTGATGCTCAATTTCCCATGAGATGGTGTCATAAAACATGATGGCTAATTTTTATTATGAATTGTTGTCTTTTCAAAAGAGTGGGAATTCATTTTGCATGCATGAAAGAGCTGATGGTTTGTGCCAAATTTATTGCTTGAAACAACTATTATCTCCAACTCCAATTCAAGAAAAGGCTAGTGTTGCATGCAAAAGAACATTGTGAAGAGTTTTGAGTGCACAGTTTGTTATGAAGGAGCACAAGTGAGAATTGCAGAGAAGTTGAGCATTCACAAAATTCTATAGAATCCTGAAATGGCCCAGAATCCTAAGATGGAAGTCCAAGGAGAGGCAGTTGAAATGTATCTCATGCCATCTTGGTGGTGCCAATGGCCACTGTTTTCAATAACATCTCTTATACTTTTCTTGGGATTCTAGAAAAGCCAAAGTGGCCTCACATGTAGGCCATGCAAAAGATAAACCAGAGGAGTAAAGCCCAAATATCAAAATATTGGAACAATATTCATGATCCAAAACTCAAAACCAACCCTAAGAGTCTTAGGGAAGCATCCTATTTGAGAATGAAAAACACTAATAACCAAGAGTCCTTAGTGTACAAGTTGTGGTTCTATGGTCTTCTGCAATATATGGTTCCCTTTGTATACCATTTCCTAGAACTAGTTCATGAATATGCCCATAATTTTAATTTGGATATGAGATACATAGAAGGTTAAAACCTGAGGATGGTAATCAGCATTGAAGCTATTAAGGATATGATATGCATCCCTATAGGAAGAGGGACAAGTGCACTAGAGAGATTCACTAAAATCAGCTTAGAAACTCTTTTGAGAACTAGAAAACATGCTATGATCAAGAAACAAAAAGAGCCAAGGAGGATAATCACCCACCACAATTTCCAATTGGGCACAATATTTTCAACTCAAACCTACAAGATGTCTTTTCTATAGTGTCTTTTGTTTGCAGCATGGACAGTGACAAGGATGTTTAGAAGTTTCAAATGGGTTTGGGGTTTTAGTTAGGAAGACAACATTCTTTATTTTGGTATGACTTCATGGAGATCATTGTTCGGGAGATGCTAAACCAATTCAAGGAATATCATGCATAGTATAGATTCAGTTTTTGTTCTTTACTTGCTCACATGTCTTTCCACCAAAACCCATATTTCTTTAGAAACCATATGGGTTTGTCTATCTTTAATGAAAGTGGAGTAAGGAAGCTAGTTTCTACGTGGACTCCTCTCCTTTCTATAACTCATGATTACCATGCATTTTCTAAGTTTTTCCTAACTCCAATTTTGTAATATTTTAATAAGGAGGGTGAGGATGGTTGTTATCGGTTCTCCACTAAGCAAGTAAGGTGGATGCAATACTTTGTTCCTCCTTCTGACTGGTTCCTTGGGGAGGATTTTTCATTTTTTAGGTTGCATCATTTTACTGAGGAACCATTATGGCTCCCAATATGTGTCACAAATAGGGTGTTGGCCCATGAGATATTTCAGTAACTGGCGATGATAGATGTCAAGTTTTGCAAGGGAAAGAATAAGAAAGGTGTTTTCAAATGTCCTTTCAGCTTCAATATGGTAATAATGGAAAATAAGTAGACACATGGTTTGCTATCTATGAAGCTTTCTCATCTAGGCCTAGTATTAATTTGTGACAAATGGGATTATAATCCTGATAATGATTTAGTGAGTTTGAACGTTAAGGTGAATCACAACTCCCGACCCTACTAGGAAGCTCAATGGAGTCTAAAGTTAGGGGACTTGAATCTCTTTGTAGACCTAGCCTTTGTTCCCACTGATGATAATAGGCCACCATGGCTATCTTTCTATTTTCCTTTGGCTAGGTCCAGTGACGTGTAAAATTGGAGCCACCCTTTATAATCAATTGGTGAAGCACTACCAATGGAGTGATGATAAAATCACCCAATTCTAGATTTATCATCAAGAGACCAGGTGTCTTGATGCCCTATTAAAAGAACCGAACATGGATGATATATTTGATGATCTATAGAGTAGGGAGCATGATGATACTGATGCAAGTGGAGATGGGGATGTGGACCTAGAGGAAGTGACTATAACAATGAAAAGAAAAGAAGCACAAAAGGCCTCGATATAGGGAGGT
The DNA here is from genome assembly GCA_007258455.2 of Sequoia sempervirens. NCBI lineage: Eukaryota > Viridiplantae > Streptophyta > Pinopsida > Cupressales > Cupressaceae > Sequoia > Sequoia sempervirens. The sequence goes on along the minus strand of VDFB02000013.1, from coordinate 195,572,925 downwards.
GGGAAAGCAACATAATAGCCTGGCAGAGCTCCAATGAGCACACAAGTGACTTCATCCCATTTGGTAGCTATCCTACCACATACATGGAATACAAAGAGACCCAGGGCAGCACAACAATCTCAGGAGGTCATAGAGGTGGAAAATTCTCCACCCGAGAAGAGATCACACACCAATGCAACTCCTGGAGAAAGCTCACAAGCACAGGTATAACGGGTCAATCATTGAAGCCTACAACAACTCAGGTATCTTTCTCTCCCTCCCTTCTTGCTTCTCAGTCTTTGGTTGGTCCTGTTGCATCCATGTCTCCAATTACTTTGAGTGTTGACCTTTTACTTTCTACTTATGCACCTGCGGGAGGTTTCCCTCAATCTCACTTCTCTCCAATTGGATAGGAAACTTTTACTCCCCCATGGTTTTTTCCATCTTTTTTTGGAGCCCAATCTAGACCTGCCATTGGCAACCCCTTGGCCTCTATGGCATCGAATCTAACTCAACTTTCTCAATAGATGGAAACCTCTACATCTCCTCTACTACCACCTCTTCCTATGAGTCCTTCCACCATTTCCCCAACTGATCCCTAGCATAACATTCCCCCTTTCTCCTCATTAATAGTTGCTCTACCAAATAAAACATCATCCGATACTGCAATGATTTTACTCCCTTTTTCTCTCCCTCTTGGTGCACCCTATTGGATGTTGTGGTTGTGTTACTAATATGTGGTTGTCATTGATGTCAACACTATTAGCATTAATCCATTAGAAGTTGTATGTGTCAAGGATATTAAGAAAATTGTAACGAAATGAGTTGCAGGTTGTTAGTGGTGAAGTGAAGTTCAGTATGACAGTAAGTTATGTACATTTATGATTAGAGGCTATTGACTAAATGGTTTGTTGTTGAGTGTACATCTAGTTTATCCACATCGAGTTTCAAATATCTGCATTAAGATTTGATTGAGTTATGAAGATTTATATTCTGAAATTTTTTTTGTTGCTTTAGTTGGTGTTAGGGATTGAAGATGTTGCAATTTTAGATAGTTCAATTGTTGTGGATGCTTCTCTAGTGATTCATGATGTTTTTGGATGTTTCTAGATCATTCTCTATCTTTTTTGCATGTATGCATTGATCGTTGTGCTCGTGGTTGGTGATTTTATCTTGTGTGTTCATGTTTTTCTTGTTCTTGGATGACATGTGTTGTGGATCTTTGATGAGTAATTAATTGAAGTGTTTTTCATGTTGGAGATGCTTATTTGGCTCTTCACTAAGTTGTGGCTAATCTTGGTTGATTCACATTAATAATCTTTAGTGTTTTGGGCCGACACTTTATATTCATTCTATTATTTCGTTGAAGCCATCATGTAGGGATGAAATTTCTTGTTGTGGATATATATAAGTGACTTTTTATTCGAATTGATGTAGGCCAATGGATGTTGAGTGTGATTGTATGTGTGAATAAAGTCCTAATCATTTGAAGAGAAGAAGAGTGAAGAAGAATAAAGAAAAGTTCATGTGCTTAATCAGAACTATGATCAGACATTAGCAAATGTTATTTTATCAGTTCAATTCCCTATGGATGTAATTTGATTATTTCTATAATACAATGTGTCTTTCTTTGGGTAGTTAGCCTTGTTTTAATTTAGCATTGAGCTCTAGGTAGTGTGCATGAATGCATGTGCATTCTCCACATTTCATTTTTTTATACTTTTAATAGGGTATAATATTTTAGACTAATCTCCACTATGGTTTGTCCCCTAACAGGGTTTCCACACAAAAAATCTTAGTGTTATATTTTATTCTAATGTTTTGATGATTTATGCTTTCATGGTTAATAATCAGATATGAGAATAAGGTTAAAAAGTTGAATAAGTTTTAATTTTTTTGGATAATTGATTCACACCCACCTCTCAATTGTCTGCATTGTGTTTCCATGAATTGGTATCAAAGTAGGTTCCTTGGAAGAAGTTTAATAGCTTGAGGTGATCTAGGATGGTGACATACAAGAAGGATAGTCTGAGATTTGATGGAACAAATTATTCCTTGTGAAAGACTTGAATGGAGTTCCATTTAAGATGTATTGGTGAACCCTACTAGAGAATTACAAGTAATAGGTATGTCATACCTTAGAATGGTCCTACTACTACTATTGAGATTAGAGATGTTGAGTACAATATTAGGGCTAAGGAATCATTGTTGAGTGCTTTGACTGATTCTAAGATGACAAATGTTATAGATCTAAAGACTACTTATGAGATTTGGAAAAAATTGGAAACCTTGTATGAAGGTGATACTAATGTGAAGATTACTAAGTTGTAGAGTATGAAAGGGAAATATGAAAAGTTGAGAATGGGTGATGATGATAACGTTATTATTTTTATTCAAAAAGTGAATGAACTTGTGTGTGGTATCAGATGTGGTAGTGGATAGATAGATGAATCATAGATTGTTGCTTAAGTTCTTATATCCTTTCTTGATTCATACAAAGTCAAAGCTAGTGCTATTGAAGAAACCCAAACTATAACAAATGTAACTAGAGATATGTTGATTGGTAAGCTTACTACTTTTGAGTTGAGTGAATTTGGTGATGCCCTTCCTAAGGTTGAATCTGCATTTAAGGCTACTACTTCTGGAAGAGATAGAGATATCATATGGGTGATAGTTCATCTAGAAAGGCATTCAAGTATGAGGATGAAATCAGATAGATTGAAGAATAAGGAAGAGAGTTGGTAGAGCTAGAAGCACTTATTGTCAAAAAAGTACTGAGAGGAAAAGGTAAGTATGAATGAAAATTTCCTCTTAAATGTTTTTTCTTATAATAAGATATGTCATTTTGCATCAAGGTGTCTAGAAAGAGCTAAACAAAGACATAACAAGCTTATATTTCAAAAGAAGTGTTACTATGCTATTGATGAAGGTGTGATAGATGATGAATCTGATAAAGGAAATAGAAGTGATGATGAATGGGTATTTATTGCTATCAAGGAAAATAATGTTGTATCTATTGATTTTGGTAGTTGTACAAGTGTGGAGAAAGCCCTAGCTACTCGAATTGAAGAGAAAAATGAATAGGTGATTTAAAGTGGATGTTCACATCATATGATAGGAGATAAAAGTAAGTTTGTAAGCTTGGAAAAGTATGATGGTGGTGTTGTGAGATTTGGTAGTAATACATCTAGTGTGATCTATGGCAGAGGATGTATTTCTCTTGATGGTAAGCATAATATTGATGATGTCCTATATGTGGAAGGATTGAAGCATAATATTTTAAGTGTTGGTCAGATGGTTGATAAGGGATACAATCTTTAGTTAAAGAATGGAAAGTGCAAAATATTGAGTTTTGGAAATGAAATTGCATCAGGTACAAAAACAAAAGGTAATATCTTTCACTTGAGTGCTACTAGTAAAAGTTGTTTGATTGCTCAAGTTGATGAAAGTTAGTTGTGGCATAGAAGAATGTGTCATGTTAACTTTGATAATAATGTCAAGATAAATTCTACTAATGTTGTGAGAGATCTACCTAAGTTTTTGAATCCTACTAATGCCATATGTAAGGAATGTTAGTTGGGGAAGCAAACTAGAATTTCATTTTGAAGCAAACAACATAATTCAAATGAATTGTTGGAGCTTGTGCATACTTATTTTTGTGGTCCTTCTAGAGTCAGAAGTTTACAAGGTTACAGGTATTTCATGTTACTCATTGCTGATTATTATAGAATGGTGTGGGTTACTTTCTTAAGGGAAAAATCTAAAGCACTGGAAAATTTCAAGATCTTTAAGGCTATGGTTGAGATAGAGATAGGTCTAAAGACTAAATGTTTGAGATCAGATAGAGGTGTTGAATTCACTTCTAGTGAATTTAATTCTTTTTGTGAAGAACATGGAATAAAGAGACAATTATCTCCACTACAGACCCCTTAGAAAAATGGAGTTGTGGAAAGGAAGAAAAAAAAAATTCAAGATGTTGCTAGAACTATGATGTTGGAAGGAAATGTCCCTCATATCTACTGGAGAGAAGCTATGAGTACTATTGTGTACACACTCAACTAGGTACAAGTCAAAGGTGATAATGGTAAGACCCCTTTTGAGCTATGGACTAGTCAAAATCCTACTGTTAAATATTTCAAGATATTTGGAAGCAAATTTTATATCAAGAGATATGAAGATATAGGAAAGTTTGATGCTAGGAGTGATGAAGGTATCTTTCTAGGTTATTCTACGAAAAGCAAGGCTTACCAGTGTTACAATAAAAGATTGAGGAAAATGGTTGAAACTAAAAATGTCAAGATTGATGAAGACTTCGCTACACCATCCAAAACCTATGGCTATGATTCTAATAATCAGAATGACAGTACAAACAAAGGAAATAAAGTTCAGACTACAAATCAAGTGCAAATCATTTTGGTGAATTAGGAAAATCAAGGGGAAGAAGAAACTAGTGAAACTATTGAAGAGAGAACATAAGAGCCTAAAGTTGAAGAAAATCCTAAGAACACTCTGAGGTATGTAAGATTGAATCATTCAGAAGATCAGATAATAGGTGATGAGAACAAAGGTGTCTAGACTAGGAGAAAGATTGTAGAAGAATAGTGTTTGATTTCAAAGACTAATCCTACTAATGTGAATGAAGCATGTAAAGATGAACATTGGGTTGAAGCAATGAAAGAGGAACTAATGAAGATTGAGAATAATGATACATGGATTCTTGTTCCTAGACCTAAGGATAAGAATGTCATTGGAAATAAATGGGTCTTTAGAAACAAATTGAATGAGCAAGGTGAAGTGGTTAGAAACAAAGAAAGACTGGTATGTAAAGGATATTCACAGATGGAAGGAATTGATTTTGAAGAGACTTTTTCCCTTGTTGGTATAATTGAAGTTGTAAGATTATTTCTTGCCTATGTTGCGTACAAGAACAACAAGGTTTATTAGATGGATGTCAAGTTAGTTTTTCTAAATGGAAAATTGGAAGAAGAGGTGTTTCTTGAGCAACCTGATGGATTTCAGTTGACTGATAAGGGAGATATGGTGTGTTGGTTGAAGAAAGCATTGTATGGACTCAACCAAACCCCTAGAGCATGGTATGCCAGACTGGACAAGTATTTATTGAAGCTTGGATTTAACAAAGGTACTACTGATAGTAATTTGTTTTTCAAGAATGATAATAAAGATTTGATTGTTGAAGCCTTTGTAGATGATATCATTTTTGGAGGAGATGATAGTTTGTGCATGAAGTTTGCTAATGAGATGTAGAATGAATTTGAGATGTCAATGATTGGTGAGATGAAATTATTTTTGGGATTACAAATTACTTAGTTAGATAAAGGAATTTTTATATCTCAGTCCAAGTATGTGAAGGAATTGTTGAAGAATTTCAGTATGGAAGACTCAAAGCCAGTCTATACACCCATGGTGACTAGATGTAAGTTGACAACAAAAGATTATTCTCTAAAAGAAAAACAAACTAGATACAAATCAATGACTGGTGGATTGTTGTATTTGACTCAAACTAGGGATATCATGAATGTTGTATGTATTGTTGTAAGATTTCAAGATGATCTGAAGGAATTTCATGTGACTGTTGTGAAGAGAATTTTCAAATACTTGAAGGGAACAGTTGAATTTGTCCTGTGGTATCCTAAAGATGATGATCTTACTTTGAGTACCTTTATTGATGTTGATTGGGTAGGAGATATAAATGACAAGAAAAGTACTAGTGGTGGCACATTTTTCTTGGGTAAGAATTTGATTTCATGGTTAAGTAAGAAGCAAAATTCCATTTCTTTATCTATTGTAGAGGTTGAACACATTGTTGTTGCTAACAATTATACTCAAAACATATGGATGAAGTAGATGTTGAAGGATATCAGAGTTGTGTATAATGAGCCTATTGCTATATTATGTGATAATTCAAGTGCTATTAACATTTCTAAGAATCTAGTGTTGCATTCAAAGACAAAGCATATATCTGTTAAGTTTCACTTTTTGAGAGAAAAGGTGAGTGAAATGGAAGTTAGACTAGAGTATATGCCTACTAAGGAGTAGATTGTAGACATCTTTACCAAGTCGTTGCCTAAGGATAATTTTGATTATCTCAAATGGAAGTTAGGTATGATTACCCCTCCTAATCAGAACTAAGGAAGCATTGCATTGCATCTATCCATGCATTTCATAGTCATATCTTGATTTGGATTGATGTTGTGGTGGCTACTACTCAGGGGGAGTAGTTAGATGTTTAGATGCTCAGATATGTGGTTCATATTTTGTGTGGTGCTTAGAGATCTTTATCATTGATGTCAAAGGGGGAGAAGAAGAGCCTTGTGGGAAAAAAAATCATGTGGAAGAGTTGAAGAGAAAATGAGTCAGAATATAAGGGGGAGTAAGTTTCAAGAGTTAGTTGCATTGATGGTATTTTTCACATCATGTGTTTCCATCAATGCCAAAGGGGGATATTTTTGGATGTTTTGGTTGTGTTTCTAATATGTGGTTGTTATTGATTTCAACAGTATTAGCATTAATCCATTAGAAGTTGTATGTGTCAAGGATATTAAGAAAATTGTAATGAAATGAGTTGCAGGTTGTCAGTGGTGAAGTGAAGTTCAGTATGTTGGTAAGTTTTGTACATTCATGATCATAGCTTGTGGAATAAAGGGTCTATTTTTTAGTGTATCTAGTTTATCCACATCAATTTTTAGAGATACATGTGAAGATTTGATTGAGTTATGAAGATTTATATTCTGAGAGTTTTTATGTTGCTTTAGTTGGTGTTACTGATTGAAGATATTGTGATTTCAGTCAATTCAATTATTGTGGATGCTTCTCAAGTGATTTTTGATGTTTGTGTGTGTTTCTATATCATGCTCTATCTTTTTTGCACATATGCATTTATTTTTGTGCTCATGGTTGGTGATTTTCTCTTGTGTTTTCATGTTTTTCTTATTATTGGCCGACATGGTCTTTGTAGCATGTTTTGGATCTTCGAGGAGTAATTAATTGAAGTGTTTTTCATGTTGGAGATGTTGATTTGGGTTTTCACTAAGTTGTGGCCAACCTTGGTTAATTCGCACTAATAATCTTTAGTGTTTTGGGGTGACAGATTATATTCATTCTATTATTTTGTTGAAGTCGACATGTAGGGATGAAATTTCTTGTTGCGGATATATGTACGCGATTCTTTATTCGAATTGATGTATGCCAATGTATGTTGAGTGTGTGTGTATGTGTGAGTAAAGTCCTAATCATTCAAAGGAAGAGAAGAGTGTGAAGAAGAGTGAAGAAGAATGAATAAATGTTCATGTGCTTAATTGTAACTATGATCAGGAATTAGCAAATGCTAATTTATCAGTTTAAATCCCTATGGATGTAATTCAATTGTTTCTATAAGATAGTGTCTCTTCCTTTGGGTGGTTAGAATTGTTTTAATTGAGTAGTGGGCTCTAGGTAGTGTGTCTCAATGCATGTGCATTCCCCATATATGCTTTTAACAGGGTATAATCTTGTGGAATTGACTCCTAACATCACCAAACCACAAAGGTAGATGCAACCTAATGATTATAGAATCCATGCTATAGGGATCGATCTACATGTAGCCCAACCATAAGAAAAAGTTGAGCTAATAGAGGAGACTTAGTGGGTGGTGAGTGCCAGATTTTTTAAGCATAGTTGTCAACTAAAAAAGAGGGAGGAGGAGCTCAAGAATGTTAAAGAAAGAGTGGAAATCCTATAAAAAAGGGAAAAGGATAAGGATGCTAAAATTGCATGCTTTCTCAACAAGCACAGATTGAAAAGGACAAACTCTAGGATGAACTTGCAAAGTTCCAGTCCAAGGATCCCAACCTATTTTCTAGTCTACAATAGAAGAATGAAGAGCTTGAGGGTAAATGAGATCAATTGGAGCAAGAAATACAACAAAAGGATAAGGAGGTCTAGGACTAACAAGATCAATTCAAAAGGGGGATCCAAGAAGTAAAGCTCTCTCTAGAAAAGGGAATCCGCAACTTGAGGTTAGGCTAAGGAACTATTGAAAAGCAAAAATATAGAGTTGGAAACTCTACAAGAATGGCTCTCCATAGCTTACAAGAAAAATGATGAGTTGATGGAATAAATTGGGTCGAAGGAGGTGGTGATAGGCCTTTTGAAAATTCCTTCCTAGCCCCCTATTCCTCAATCATATCTCCTTTTGGTGTCTCAGAAGTTATATGCCTCATACTGGGAGAAATTCAAGTCTTTCTATTTGACTCTACAACCAACACTCCAATTCATGGTGGATGTAGAAAATTTAAGTAGAGTGCTGCATGGAAAAATTAAGCAAGTTCCACAATTCATTGCTGAAAAGGTTCCCAAGGCTAAGAAGTTGCTAGACAAATTATGCATTGTAGGAAATGAAGAATTGGTAAAGGCAGGGATTGATGAATGGATGTTGGAAGCTGAAAAGGTGAAAGAATTCATCCTTTGTCATGCAACCATCCTCTAGGCTAGCAATTGCTCTATGATATTGAGTTAGACTATGAATAATATGCGGATGCAATATCCCAATTGAATCAAATGGGCTTTCCCTCCCCCTTTCTCTCTGATGATTCAATGGCCATGGTAGAGCACATTCCAGTAAAGATTGAGGAAAATTAGTGGGATCTTTCTTCTTTCCAATCATTCAGTTAGCCTCCACAGTAGCAAAAATTGAAAGCACCACCCATCAGATAACACAACTTATTTTTAGCTCGAGTCTGAGATAGGGATTTCTATGGAGCTACCATTCAAATAAATCACTGATCTGCATGAGGCACAAGAGAATCTACGCACCTTATCGATGTTATTCAAGGTTGACTAACTACCTTTGTAGACCACACTTTCAAAGCTCTAATCGTTGCGCAAGATAGGGCTCTTGTTTTTGAACTAGAAATTTTGGGTTCCCATTCCACATGCGAAATTCCCTTGATAGTCACCAAAAGTTGTGGATTTTAAAATCCTTAAGCTCCCTCTAGGTGGTTATTGTTGATTTTGCATCAACCTCGACCCGCACTTCACATATTTCCATATTTTTGGGCTGCATTATGGTAGCACCTTCACCCGCCCTTGCACCACATGTCTGTAGCATGTACCTTTGGGGATCCTCTCTATTTTGTTTCTCCTTTGACCTCCACCCATGTGCCACATTACATCATGTTGTGGGCACCTTTTCGATCGGGCCCCGTATTCAAAGCTTAATGCATTCATTGTGCCATGTGTCTTCTCTGTGGGGGTTTTGATCACAAGGGAAAGATGAATGAATTTGAATCCCCATTGCTACACCATGTGTCCTAACTAACTCTATGGGTGAGTAACACATGTCATTTGGAGATTTCTTCTACTTTTTCTTTCAGACCACATTCATCATTGTAGGAGGGTGCATTTTGTTTGAGGTGACTAAATACCATGGTTCAAGTTTTTTTTTGTTGCAACGGTCTTTGAAAATCATTGCAATGAGTAGCATGGCCCCTTCTTGGGGAATATTTTCAAGTATTGAATTTCAAGGAGTGGAGGAATCTATATATACTTCTTCGACTCTCTAGAAAGGGTTTGAAAATCATAGAAAAATGTCAAAAAGATTGTAGGACTTTAAATTGTTTTTAATTATTGTATTAAGACTAATAGGTTGTGCCAATTTTCTTGGCCTCTTTGTTTCTTAGTTAAATTGATAATACATTATACTATGTTGTTTATTGTACTGAGTAGTTTATCTACAAGACTCCTATAGTTTCAATATAAATTTTCTAATTCAGATCATGTATTGAACTCTTTTTGCTCAGTGACTGCATATGGAGGTTATGTTATGTTATTTGATGAACTTCTTGGATTTTTCATCTATTCTTTCTATTATTTTTGGACATGTAGATTGTTGAATGGTCCCTTAAATCTCATCCGAAGGGAATATTTCCTATTCCTACTTACATACATCTTAGCACATCACCATAGATTAGACTTTATTTTATATATATATTCTTCCTTTTCCCTTTCCAACCCTCCCAAATATAGGAAGATACGACTTCTTTAAAACTTAGACGTCACTCAGTTTAGTGCAATTGGTCCCCTATTAACTAAGTTCCCCATTAGGTTGGCTTCCTAGAAATTTTAGACATCAAAACTAAGTTTTGTTGATGTGTTTTTTATGAACTTCTCAACATAGGTAATGCATAGGTGCATCACCTCTCTTGAAAGACAATATTTCACAATAAAATTGTAGAACACTATCCCAAGGTCTCTAATGTCAAGTCTTGATAGTGCTTGGAATATCTCAGTTGTTTCATGTGATTTGCTAGAATCACAAGGTGGACTTACAAATGAGTTAAAAATCATGTGAAGTTGGGTTTGCAAATGGAGTTCTTAAGGAGTGAAATTAATGTGCAATTGCTACAGGTTCAAAACAATAGTCTAGAACTCCTAATTCAACTTCAGATTTGGATTTACAATGTGCAATGAACCTTAGCTTAGGTTACTTATTAAAAAAATGAAAAAGGGGTAGGGAAGAGAGGAAGTTCCCAGACCTGAAACTACGAATGAACAGTGATCATGGAGGTTGCTACAGTACACAAACCCCCTAAACTGGGTTTTGCTTGGCCAAGAGGAACCTACAGTTACACAAAACTAGTGCAATCTTCTAAGGACTGCAGATTTTTATATTGCATACACACATCATGAACATGCAATTGAACTAAGTTTCAACAATGAAGTAAGGAAGCTCATACTAGCTTTACAAAGTGATTCATCATCAACAAACCACAAAAAGCATGAGCTGGAAATTCATCAAATATAGTAACAACAAACACCATCATCACTTCCATTCAAGAAACTAACAACTAAACTAATAGGGAATTAGAACCATGCATGCATAATGAAGAAACACAAGAAAAACATTCATAAATCATGCAATGTAGCTCTCTATTACTATAAAATGCATTTACACCACCTCTCCAACCATTTAAATATGAGGGACAAGCCCCTATTTATAGTTTTCCAAAGCCCAAATGAATGGATAAGATTAAATTTCATTGTGTGGCCTAGATTGATTACAAGTTAGGGTTTCACCTACCCCCCAATATTCAGCAATTTAAAATACAACTTTTGTCTCATTCTTATTTTGTCTTTTAGCACCCAGGTGTTGTAACATTTTGTGATTTAGTTGATTTCCCTTTTCTATTGTAGCTAAGAATGCATGAAGGTTTCCCTCCTCCCCCTAATGGATTTGTAGTGCCCTTTAGTCATTCAAGTGCAACTCATTCTTAGATTTGAATTATTGTAAAAAATGGATTGGCTACATCCTGATCTTGTAGGATAGCCACTAGCGGATCATGATTGTTTGATGAAGAATGGGATGACTTCTCCTTGCTCTAGACTTTGGTGGGAAGCTCTTTTTTTTCTTGGTACTAACTTCCTTGGCATGATATTATCGGTTTGCTAGTTATACTTGATGAGTTTTAAGTGCATCACTTGTGAATCAGGCTCTCACTAGGCCCAACCTTGTAGGTGATCTTTGGTTAACTTAGTAGACAATATGTGATTCCCCATTCATCTCCAACTTTGGAAAATAGCCCCTCTTGTCTAAGGTTATGCAAGCACCTCCTTGGAACCCAATCTTTGTCCAGATATGCATAATTCAAAGTATTTCCTTCAGTTTTGGGCTTTAGATATATCTTGTGTGAGGGCATCCTTCCCATTGTAGCTTGACTCAATGTTTCATATGGGCATCCTCTGAATACTGATGCTTGTTTACCATCCCTTGCAATGTTATACCTACAAGTAGGATTCATAACAAATAATTAGAGCATGACCTAATCATTTTCATTCATAGAATACTTCTCTCTTCAATTCTTGTGACCCTAAGGGAGGGTTTCAAACCCAATATTTAATATTAATAAAGAGGAAGATAGGACAAGATCATTGGTTAAAATCCCTTTCAAGCTCTGTTGACTTTTGTTCCTGAAGTATTGCTAATGATAGTTCTATTTATCCCCATTAAAGACATAGAGTTTGAATCACCAAGTGAGAATCTATCACTCACTAAGCCAAATGAACACCGTTGTTTGGATACTAATGGAGACTCCCATAATAATCCCTCAGTAGAAGTTGACTAAATGAAGAGTGGAAGCATCACTGAGCCATCAGCCTTATAAAGGAAACCACCCTCATGGTGCCATCTATACATAAGAGCCCCATCCAATGTGGAACTACATGAAAATAGAGATAATTGAAGCCAAAGTTGCATTATCATGAGCCCAAGTGATTAAAACGCCATATCCTGCCATAACCAAGCCCTCTAAAACCCACGGTTGGGTATTATTTACCATGAATAGCCAAAAGGCTAGCCGACATCCTCAAAGTCCCTTAATAGATTCATGATTCAAGCCTTGGGATTTTCACCAAGATGTTTCTACTATTATGATGCTCCTTTACATACTTAGTTTAAACATTATTGGTGACTCATAATTGTTGGAAATATGTGCCTCAAACAATATAGGCTGAAACCTCCATTAGAGCAAAGTCGGTATGACATCTATCATGTCTAGCTAACTAGTAGATTGGTAGCATCATGTTTTCTACATGTCGTTATGACAAAGTTTATGCCTTTCTGAATGCTTTCACTATGGAGCTATCACTATGACAAGGAGTGTTCGATATGACCTCTTAGCGCTTGGGAGACCTCTGGCCGATAGGCCATTCAATCGTGTATCAGGGAGACTCATGGTGACCACAGACTTCGGGGTAGCTTATAGAGGCTCAGTGAGAAGTCCCAGCGAAGTGTTAGAGTCTCACTGACAATATGTTACATGTTGGTCTTCGGCGTAGCTTATAGTCTATCGGTAAGAAGTCTTACAAATGTGCAAAGGTCTCACCGATGGAGGTTCAAATGTTGTTCATCGGTGTAATACAAAGGCTTTCAAAGAAACTTCTTAGTGACTAAAGGATGTCTTGTTGATAGCCGATGGCTATTGGGGTAACCCAAATGGTTCGGGAAGAAGTCTCAACGAAGAATGTAAGTTTCGCCGATGATAAGGGATCTTCGGTATAACTCTTGGTGACAAAATGCTTTGGGGTAAGTCTTAGAGCTCGGTGTGATGTCTTAGCGAAAGTAACATGTCTCGCTGATAGTGCTTTATGTTGAAGCCTTTAGGGTAAGTCTTGGAGTTCGGTATGTTCTCTCGGCAAAAGATGTAAGTCTTGCCGACTATTCTTTGGAGCTCGATATGACTTGTGACTTTAGTATAACCTTTGGTGACTCGCTATGATCTCCTAGCAAAACTGATAGGTCTGGATGACTACTTGGTGACTCAGTGTAACACATGAAGCTCGATGGAACATCTTGGTGATATCGGTTACTCTTGGAAACTTTGGTATGAAGGTTATGTGGCATCGGCGAGACACTGTTAGTGTCTCACCAGATGCCAACATAGTGTGAATTCTATTGACCGAGTAAGACTTTCTGATGTGGCATCTCATGGATGAATAGGAAGAGCCAAATGTGAATCATTAGTACTTGGTTCGGTGTGACAATTCTAGGAGGAAGTTCTACAAACAGAGTTCGACATGGATATACTCTATGATTACAGATTGTAATCAGGTTGGTTGGATCGACGAATGGTTGAGCGATTGGATCAGTAAATGAATTCTATTCTGTAAAGACTATAACTCAAAGGTTCCTATACAAGAATGTTCATGGTGAATGCTATTGTGTAATGACAGCAGAAAGATAAGTCTGGCATTTGTATGTAATCTCCATTACTGTAATACAAAGTGATTTCTCTTGGTGTGGTGGGTTTTTCTCCTATAAGGGTTTTCCCATGTATATCTGGTGTTCATGTGTGATTGTCAAATACTTTGTTTCTATTATCTATTTCATAGTGCATCTTAGTTGAACTGTAATTGAAAATTTTAAAAGTATATCTACATTCTTTCCTAAGGTATTGACGTTAGGAGAATTGTTTCTGCATCTAATTTTCCTTACAATAACATCCATTATAATTTTTCCTGTTGTGCTAGGCACTTGGACCACGATGAGGTAAGCATCCAAAGTGGCAAATGTCACCCAAAAGATGGTATAGGAAGCAGATTCCTTAAGCATGGCCGCTAGAGGGGCAAGACCCGCATGGTGAAAAGAACAATGCATAGCATTGTTAGTGCATCATCCCCTAGTTATCATTCCTCCTTTGTCATCACAGACCCTTCTCTTTCTTCCTACAATAACATTTACACACAAAATTTATGATGCTTTAAGTAGAACATCATTAAACCATCAATACGTAGAGGCAACGATCCCAACAGAGTGCCAAAGGGTGATAAAATGTTGTTGAAATTCCAAATCATTTTAAATAGTCTTTACGATCAATATTCCATATAGAGTGATATGATTCCCTTTCAATGTTCTAAAACTACTTGTGGGAACCTTGATCATTGGGATTTCATGTGGGATGAGGGTGTGGGTAGGAGGAGGTGGGGAGATGATATGAGGAGGCCGTTATTAACAACAAAGAGAAAAATAGCTTCACCGGTGTCGGGCCTTGCATGGGAAGTTTTTGTCAAGCTAAGGAGTGTGGGGCACTGTGGTTATAACGCCATGAGAGAAATAGCTAAAGGTGAAGGGATGTCCAATTAATCTACCCTGTGGGTCACCATACTTTCTTCTCTATCCTATGGTTTAGCACCATCCCACCTATTTTTCATTTTTGTCTATTCCAAATGCGATAGAAAGTATACTAAAGTTAGTCATCCTCCCAAAACATATCCATTATCATGTTGGCTTCATAAATCATGGATAAGACCTTTGTTCAAAGTAGGAATCAATAGAACTCTATCCTTATCACTTCTCCACCTATTGAGCCTCTCCCTCCTATATGATCATACATCAAAGGTAACTTCATTTTGAACTAAAACATAATAGACCACTCTAAAACCATCTTGTCACTTTTCTAAAGCTTACGCACTTGGGCAATGACTTATAAGGAACATTTCATCCCAAGGGCATAGGAAAAACACATGATATAGCCACCTATAGACATCATCAGATATGAAATTATGGGAAAGGAGGCCCGAAGACATGTGAAATCAGCCTTGCATCAAGAAGTAGCTAGGAAAGGAGTATGCGCCTAGCCAGTGGTCCTAAAGAAAAAACTGCATCAAAATGACATTATGGCTATCAGGTCCCGTGTTAAAAATTTATGTTGGGTGAGAGATGGCGGGTGGCTACTATTAAATTGTCATCCAATGACAGTCGATGCCAAGTAGAGCCTTGCATACAATGCCACAATGGAGCTCAACATGGGATGATCACTTTAGTTTTCTCATGATGCATGTTATAAGTTTGCAATTTACCAATTCTTTGTGTGTTTACAATCCTACCTATCACCTTTCATGCTAGATTCACCTTCACACCTCCCTCATTCATTCATGCAACCCATAGCTTCTTATTGTAAGGGTCAATCCCATTTGGAGACTCCATCCGACCACCTCTATTATCGTGACCCGAACTAGTTATTATTGCATATTCAGATCTCCTATAGAGCCCACCCTCAGTTATTTATTTGTAAATGTCCATAATTTGATGATTTTTAATTTAACACTATGCTTTCCCCTCAGTGATCTTTGAAGGGTGATGAGAAATGCATCTCACATGACGGCTGTGTGACTTGGGGACCCCATAAAAGAGAAAGCCTTCGGAGATGATGATGCAGGCCACCATGTTAAGGATGTCATTTGAGAACAATAGGTAATGGACAACTCTTTGCATGGTAAGTCCCACAAAATGGACATCCTTCCTCCTTCATTGTTAGAATTTTCTAAAAAGAGTGCACAAGCAGTTATGGCTTAATGACTTTGTCAGCCCAATTTGTAGGATACATTCCACCGAGTAAGACTATTTTATAATAGAGCCTAATGTTGGTGGCATAAATAAAGCTTTGTAGTTGCCATGGAATCACTCTTAGAAATCCTTCAATGTGGTCTTTGTAGCTTGTGAACTATGGGTGAAAGATGGTAGAGTGGCATTGTGGAAAAGTCATTACAGTGAGGGTGAGGATGTACATATTTAGACACAATGGTGCCTATGTCATAGCAAGCCCTTCCATAAATGCATGACAAAGGTCATTATGGGTTCCATACATGATAATTTCATGGAGAGAGGCATTCAGAAAGGCATCCCATGAGGGTCACCGATGACAAACAATGACCCGCATGATAGTGAAACCCACACACCAACCTCTGCAACTAAAACTCCCAACTCCACAGATGGTGTCAATGATGTCCTTAGTCATTTTTCTCTGTACTCCTTATCTAGTTGCATCCACCAATATGATAATGATCTCCCTAATGTTTTTTTATTGTGTAATTTGATTCATGACAACTATGATATCCCCTTGATGCTCCCATGATTGTCATCTCGTTTTCATCATGGAATTTGTTGGTATGAACAACATATAGGCCCTTTGGTCCCTCGTTATTCTTTCCCTTCTAAATCTATGAAGATTATGTGTTGCCTTAAATTATTATTACCCCCAGTCCCCTTGGGGTTTCTTCAAACATTTATTGCCATAGAAGTCATCAATTGAACCAATAACATTTATGCAAGCTTTGTAGGAGCATTGAAAGTGAATGTCATTTGGGGAGCAACCAGGTTAATGCATGCATATAAGACATATGGGGTGCTAGAAGGCAATGCATGATAGATTCCAAAGAAATGGTCATGGCACAGATGGAAGCCCACATAGTGCACCCCACCTAGTTGGTCGCCATTTAAGGGAATGCAAGGTAATGCATGTGAATGACAACTATTAGGTGGGCATTCAAAGGGTGTCATTGAGCAAATGAAAATAGACTAGTTGAGGCATGTGGTAATGAAACAATTTTGGTGGGTCACGAGCCCTCACAACAAGGAGGCAATGAAGTTTTATCATTGTGAACTGCATCAGGGCGACGAACCTCCATAGACAGTAGCCTTCAAAGGTGGACCCATTGGTGAGAATGGAATAAATTAAGCCTAGTCATTAGGCAACAGAGGTCGGGCAGGGACAAACTATGTGCAAGGACAAACAAACATTTGGACTTAGGAATTTTTTAAGCAATGATATTAGTTGGTTTCACAGTAACGTCAATGATGGAAGGACCAACTATGGAGCCTTCCATCCAGGTGGATGTCAAACATTGGTCATTGCAATAACGAAAAAATGGGAACAAAGTCCCACCTAGGGTGATCTGTAGTTGCAGGTCCATGAAACATGAAGGACACAACGAGAAACATGGGCACGAAGTCTACACAGTGAGCATATGTTGTAGTTTAGCTATAGGAAAATGACAAAGCACATCAGCGAATGATAGATGGAAACCTATGAAAGCTGGTCCTCAAGGGTCAACAGATGCCGAATGAAAGCTTGCAAAAACTAGCCCACAAGGGTGAGTGACTTGGTGAAACTCAGGTTGGTGATTTTGGCCAATATGAAATTGATCATTTTAAGGCCCATGGCCCACTTAGGCTGGGAAATAGGGTGCACAAAATGAGACGATGTCAAAATGACCTAACTTGGGCAAAGGAGGGGATCTCCTGCCCTCAGCAAGGTGGTTGTGCAAAACATGCACAACAAATGGTGACTTGTTGGGGAGATTCTCTAGGGGATTTTGATGATAAAATGGAATCATGAACCCAAAATCTCTAGTTTTTATCTTCACGCTAGTGTAAACAAATGAAATGCTCGACCAAAGGATCAAAATCACTAGTCAAACCTTCAACATACTAAAAATCCAAGTGTCTACAAGTGCATTAATTCTCATCCTTCAGTTGCTATAGGAACCCAGGCTCGTTCAAGTTAAGCTACATAGTTTATTCTAATTCCAAAAGAATCTAGGACATTTCCTCACTCCCAGTCAAGTGTCTATAGCCCAGATGAGGTTGTCATTGTGATTCTCCCAAGCATTGCTCTACTGCCGACTCGATGTCCATAGCCCTGGTAGAGTTGCTCAAATCCCCCTGAATAGTTGAATTTTCTTTCTCTTGATTTATAATGTTTTCTTTTATTTTCTTTCTTTTGATTTTATCTTTTCAACTATTTTATTTCAACCTACAAGCAGAGAAGCTCATACTTAGGGCTAAGAATCACAGTGACGTTGAAGCAAAATTTTAGATTTTTCACTTAACTAGACTTCACAAAGGACTACAGTGATGTTTGGATTCTTAAAATGTGTGAGAGATATAATATTTTAGAATACCTTAGGAATGAGACCAACCAACAACTTATACTCTTTGAATCAAATGCCCAGATCCCTTGACACTAACAAAAGATCCTCATTATCCACTCTGAAAACTTGATTAGAGTTTTATGAAGAAATACATAGAACAAACCTAGGAAATAAGATTTTTTTTTGTGCACACAAATAGGACCAGCTAAAAGCAGGGGGACCCCAGGCAAACCAGTAGCAAAGTGGAAGCAAAACAGAAAGCAAGTGGGCAGTAAATAAAAAGAAAACACCTAAACTAACCAAAGCAAGAAAGTGGAAGGAAACTAAACCAAGGGAACTACCCTAGAGAAAACTAACCTACAAAAAACCAACTAACCTAATGAAAGAAGGAAAGCAAGATATATACACGAAACCCATACTACCCAAAATAGACTATGTACAAAGATATTTACAAAGCACTATGTTCAAGCAAGGCAGACCAACATTCAGGCCCATTGAGTTTCGTAATGCATGCACAAGAATATGGGAAGTAGTTACAATCCTTAACCATGTAGATTCATCCTTATATTCAAAAAAGGGAAGTTTATTATCACAACATTCAAATTTAATCACATAGTTAGGGAAAATCAACAATTGAGGAGGTTCATTAAACCCATGGTTAATCCATAAACATGTTCATCTCTCCTCATTCCCATAATCAAAATAATAACTATAGCTATGAGAATTAGCAAGGGAAAGGAAGGATAGAAGCTAGATGTTGTCACATGGAGATGGTAGCATTTGACAGTCAAGAGTGAGCACTACATCATCGATCATTGCATCAGCAACCTCGGGTGAACATGGTGGACGATGCAACATTTTTGAACTTGGGCATAGATAGGGCTAGGAGAATGGGGCTTCCATAAACTCTTCCAAGTCTTGTGTAGGATCCACAACCTCCAACAACTATTCCTCAAGGAGAAACACTTCATCTAGGAGATCATTTGCAAATTTGGTATCTACTTGGTTGCTATCCCTAGATAGCAGCATGTTGTCCCACTTCCTTTCCTAGTTGTCAAACTTATTTTTGTGATGTTCAATGTCATGGGATGGTGACATGCATGAATATTTCCTATTGAATCCATCTCAATGTGAAGGAGGGTCAACACAAATCAAGTTAGAAGAACCTTCAATTGTATCTTGTAGTTGACCAGGTGCATCATCTTTGTTGGCAGCTATTGAAACACTTCCACCTTTATCCTCATATTTTTGCATTTCATGCATCTCACCAGGATGTTTAGTTATTTCTTCTTGGTCACTATCACTATAAATTGAGAAGGAACCCCTTTCCCATTCTGTAGGTTCCAACATTTCACCAACGGGTGGTTCAGGTAGTATGTCTTCATCGCTACTAACATCTAGGATATACTCTATCGTGTTGATATACCCTTGTGGCATGGTTCCAAGTGAGAGGAAAATAGGAAGAGACATTGATCCATCAAGGGGATCAATGTATGTTGAGTGATCCATCCCTACAAGTCTTCCAAAAATCCTATCATCCATTGTGTACAAGTGTTCTACAAAGGGGTAGGACCTTGGATGACTGCTAAACAACATTCCTATCAGCTCCACTTCATCTTTGAAAAGCTTGGGAATGTGTTGTTGTCCTTCTTTTGTTGCTATCCTAATGCCTTCTTGAGGGTTACCTTCAACTGAGTCATCACTTGATTCAAGATCTTGGTCTTCTACTTTGATCCAAGAATCAAGTAGAGGAGGTCGAGCACTTGGCTACTCCACTTGTCCTCTAACTTTTTTTTCAGCCTCTTGGCATAGCTTGCATGCAAACTTAGAGTGTGATGAATCATGGATTCTGCACCAATTCAGCAGTAGTAGCACCTCCAAATCCACTTGATGTCTTAAATCAAACCAATTCTTTGCTAATCTAGAGATGAGCTGGTTGTATCTTTCCATTATTGGTTCGTCATCAGCACTTGAGAAGGAAGTCAGGTAGTGAATAGTCATGACATGTGGTTGTTCTCACTCTTCCAAATCTGCATTTTTAGATGCTTGGTCACTGTCATTGTAGATGGAGAGGTCCTCTAATATGATTTTACTTATGCATGTGTCAATGTTTTTTGTTGTCCCAAGACTGTCGGTCTCTTCCTCTTTTTTCTCTTCATCATTTACATTGATTGTCCCATCATGCACTGTTGCAAAATTTGTTGATTCCTCATCAATTGCCAATGGCTCCTATTTTGGAGTGGAGGACTACTCTTGATTGGTGGAGGGAAATCTCTTTGATTTCTTTCTATTTGAGTTTTCAACAAGATTGTTTGTTGTCCCAAGGGAATCAACTTCTCTTTGATTTTTGTCTTTTGTGTTTGTTGTCCCAGCACTAACTTGTGTCAAATTTATTGGTTCATCTGCAATGTGTTGTCCTTCAACTATTGACAGCTCTTTTTCCTCATGGGATGCTTTGTCCTCATTGAAAGTTGGTTTCTCCAACTTTTTCAAATAACCCTTGACTTGAATGATAGCGTTTGCACATGATGAACAAGTTAATTCTGAGTGAGGTGAATTGTGAAATCTGCACCAACTTCTCATCAGTGCATCCTCCAATCTTGGTCCATGCTTCCCAAACATTTTTGGATCAGCTCCTTGAATTCCTTAGCTTCCATGGTTGTCAATTCTTCCTCTCGGTCTACAAGGGATAAAGGTTGATATATTTTCCAAAAGGGAATTTCTCCTTGCTAGACTCTTTCAACCCTATTAAATAATATTAGAGACACCAACTCTTTGTGCCTTTGGGTACCATTAATCTTACACTTGTATGCCAATGCAAATTTTTGTAATGGTTTCCTCAATCTTCTACTCGAAACTGCATGTAGTTAAGTGATATTGACTTGTATGTGTTGCTCTTTCAACTCAGCTTTTGTTTACCTTCAGAATTTTCTGATTTCAAGTTTTGGTATTGAAGGAGATCTCCTTATCTTGGATTTATTCTTGAAAGTTCCCTTTTCAACTCCCAACATTCAACTTTGTAGCCTCAACACATCATCCCTCCTTCTAGTGCTAGTTTTTTTGATGTTTTTTATGCACTTCTCAACACAGGTAATGCATAGGTGCATCACCTCTCTTGAAAGACAATCTTCCACAATCAGATTGCAAAATAGTATCCCAAGGTCTCTAATGTCAAGCCTAGATAGTGCTTTGAATATCTTAGTTATTTCATGTGATTTGCTCAAATCACAAGGAAAAATTATGGATGAGTTACAAAGTGTGGGAAGTTGGCTTTACAAATGGAGTTCTTAAGGTGCAAAATTAATGTCCAATTGTTGCAAGTTCAAAACAACAACCTAGAACTCCTAATTCAACTTCAGATCTAGCTTTACAATGTGTAATGAACATTAGCTTAGGTTACTTATTAAAAAGAAAATAAAAAGGGGCAAGGAAGAGAGGAAGTTCCTAGACCTGAACCTACGAATCAACAGTGATCATGGAGGCTACTACAATAGAAAAACTCCCTATACTAGGATTTTATTGGCCAAGAGGAACCTACAATTACAAAAAACCAGTGCAATCTTCTAAGGACTAGAAATTTTCAAATTGCATACACACATCATGAACATGCAATTGAACTAAGTTGCAACAATGAAGTAAGGAAGCTCAGACTAGCTTTACAAAGTGGTTCATCATCAAAAAACCACAAAAAGCATGAGATAGAAATTCATAAAAAATAGTAACAACAAACATAATCATCACTTACATTCAAGAAACTAACAACTAAACTAATAGGGAAGTAGAACCATGCATGCATAATGAAGAAACACTAGAGAAAAATTCATAAATCATGCAATGTAGCTCTCTATTGCTGCAAAATGCCTTTACACCAGCTCTCCAACAATTTACAAGTGAGGGGAAATCCCCTATTTATAGTTTTCCAAAGCCCAAATGAAAGGATAGGATTAATTTGCATTGTGTGGCCTAGATTGATTACAACTTAGGGTTTCACCTACCCCTCAATATTTAGCAGTTTAAAATAAAACTTTTGTCTCATTCTTATTTTGTCTTTTAGTGCCCAGGTCCTGTATCCTTTTCTCATTTCTCCAATTTCCCTTTTCTTCTACAACTAAGAATGCATGAAGGCTACCCTCCTCCCCTTGATGGATTCGTAGTTCCCTTTATTCATTCAAGTGCAACTCATTCATAGATTTGCATTATTGCGGAAAATGGATTGGTTGCATCCTAATCTTGTAGGATAGCCACTAACAGATCATGATTGCTTGATGAAGAACAAGATGGCTTCTCCTTTCTCCATACTTATGTGGGAAGCTATTTGTTTTCTTGGTACTAAATTCCTTGGCATGATATTATCGGCTCGCCAATTATACTTGATGAGCTTTAAGTGCATCACTTGTGAATTAGGATCTCACTAGGCCCCACCCTGCAGGTGATCTTTGGTTAACTTAGTAGATAGTATGAGATTACCCATTCATCTCCAACTTTGGAAAACAACCCCTCTTGTATTAGGTTATGCAAGCACCTCCTTGGCACTTGATCTTCATCTAGACATGCAAAATTAAAAGTATTTCCTTCAATTTTTGGCTTTAGATATATCTTGTGTGAGGTCATCCTTCCCATTGTAGCTTGACTCAATGTTTCGTATGGGTATCCTTTGAATACTGATGCTTGTTTACCCTCCCAAACAATGTCTAGCCTGCAAGTAGCATTCATAATAGATAATTAGAGCATGACTAAATCATTTTCATTCATAAAATACTTCTTTGTTCAATTCGTGTGACCATAAAGGAGGGTTTCAAGCCCAATATTTGAAATTCATAAAGTGGAAGATAGGACAAGATCATTGGTTAAAATTCCTTTCAAGCATTGTTCACTTTTTTTCCTGAAGTATTGCTAATGATAGTTCTATTTATTCGCATTAAATACATGGAGTTTGAATCACCGAGTGAGAATCTATCGCTCACTAAGCCAAATGAAGACCCTTGTTTGGATACTAATGGAGACTCCCATAATCTCCCTTGGTAGAAGTTGACTAAATAAAGTGTGGAAGCATCGTTGAGCCATGGCCTTAGAAAGGCATCTGCCCTCATGGTGCCATCCATACATGAGAGCCCCATCCAACATGGAACTGTAGGCAAATAGAGATAACCGAAGCCAAAGTTGCATTGTCACGGGCTGAGGTGATTAAAACACCATTTCCTGCCATAACCAAGCCCTCCCAAACCCACAATTGGGTATTATTTACCATGAACAACCAAAAGGCTAGCTTACATCCTCAAATTCCCTCAATAGATTCATTATTCAAGCCTTAGGATTGTCACCAAGATGTTTCTACTATTATGATTCCCCTTTACATACTCAGTTTAAACATTACTTGTGACTCATAACATCCATTGTAATTTTTCCTATTGTGTTGGGCACTAGGACCATGACGAGGTAAGCATCTAAAGAAGCAAATGGCACCTAGAAGATGGGATAGGAAGTGGATTCCTTAAGCATGGCTACTAGAGAGGCGAGACCCACATGGTGAAAAGCACATTGCATGGCATCGTTAGTGCATTGTCCCCTGGTTATCATTCCTCCATTTTCATCACAAATGCTTCTCTTTCTTCCCACAAGAACATCTGAAGACAAAATTTCCCATGCTTTAAGTAGAGCGTCATTAAATCATTAGTACATGGAGGCAAGGATCCTAGTAGAGTGCCCAAGGATGATAAAATGTCATTTAAATTCCAAATAATTTTAAATAGTCGATGTGATCAATATTGCATATCAAGTGATATCATTCCCTTTCAATGTTCTAACGCTACTTGCAGGAACCTTGATAATGGGGACCACTCGTGGGATGAGGGTGCAGACAGGAGGAGGTGGGGAGATGGTCTGAGGGGGTTGTTATTAATGACAGAGAGCAAAATGGTTTCACTAATGTTGAGTCCCATGTGGGAAGTTGTCATCAGGATAAGGAGTGTGAGGCCCCATGGTTAGAATGCTATGGGAGCAACAGCTAAAGGTGAAGGGACATCTCATTAATCTTCCCCATGGGTCAACATACTTTCTTCTATGTCTCGTAGTCTAGCGTCATCCTGCTTATTTTGCATTTTTGTCCATTCCAAATGCTATAGAAAGTATAATGAAGTTGGTCATCCTCCCCAAACATATCCATTATCATGTTGGCTTCATAAATCATGGATAAGACCTTTGTTTAGAGAAGAAATCAATAGAAAACCACCCTCATTGCTTCTCCACCTATTGAGCCTCTGCCTCCTATATGGTCATACATCAAAGGTAACTTCATTTTGAGATAAAACACAATAGACCACTCTAAAACCATCTTGTTGCTTTTCTAAAGCTTATGCACTTGGGTAGTGGCTTATAAGGAACATTTCATCCCAAGGGAATAGGACAAACACATGAGCTAGTTGCGTGCGGATGTCATCAAATAATAGATTATGGGTGAGCAGGCCCATAAACATGCGAAATTTTCCTTGCATCAAGAAGTAGCTAGGGAAGGAGTATGCGCCTAGCCAGCAGTCCTGAAAAAAAACCATGTCATCAAAATGGCATTATGACCATCGGGTCCTATGTTAAAAATTTCATCACGCAAGAGAAGGTGGGTGGACACTATTAAATTTTCATCTAACGAGGGCTGATGCCAAGTGGATCCCTGCATATAATGCCCCAATGAAGCTCAAGATTGGATCATCACTTTATTTTTCTCATGATGAATCTTATAATTTTGCAATTTATGAGTTATGTGTGTGCTTGCAATCCCACCTACCACCTTTCATGCTGGATTTACCTTCACACCTCCCTCATTCATTCGTGCAACCTATAGCTTCCTATTGTAAGGGTCAATCCCATTTGGAGACTCCATTCAGCCACCTCTATTATCGTGACCTGGACTACTTGTTTATTGCACATTTGAATCTCCTACAGAGCCCACCCTTGGTTATTTATCTATTAATGTCCATAATTTGATGATTTTGAATTTAACACTATGTTGGCTCCTTAGTGATATTTGGAGGCCAATGAGAAATGCATCCTGTGGGATGACTATGTGACTTGCAGACCCCACAAAGGAGAAATCCATCAAAGATGATGATGTGGGCTGCCATGTTAAGGATGTCATTTGAGAACAGGGGGTCATGGACAACTCTCCATGTGGTAATTCTAGCAAAACAGACGTCCTTCCTCCTTCGTTGCTAGAATTTACTAAAAAGAGCATGCAGACAACTAGGCCCAATTTAGAAGATACATTCCACCAGGTAAGAATGCTTTTGAATAGATCCTAATGTTGGTGGCATAAATAAAGATTTATAGTTGCCATGGACTCACTCTTAGAAATCCTTAAACATAGTCTTTGTAGGTTGTGAACTATGGGTGAAAGATGGCGGAGTGTCGTCATGGAAAAGTTGTTATAGCGAGGGTGAGGATGGATAGATTTAGACACAATGACGCCCACATGATAGCAAGTTGTTCCATGAATCCACAAAAAAGGTCATTGTGGTTTCTACACATGATAATTCCATGGAGAGAGGTATTCGAAAAGGCATCCCATGAAGGTCGTGGGTGACAAACAATGACCCACACCATAGTGAAACCCACACACCAGCGTCTACAACTAAATCTACCATCTCCACAAATGGTGTCACTAACGTCATTAGTCATATGTACTCTTTGTCTAGCTGCATCCACCGATATGATAATGATCTCCCTAATGCTTTGTGATTGTGTAATTTGATTCATGAAACCCATGAGATCACCTTGATGGTCCCATGATTCTAATCTTGCCGTCATCATGGCATTTTCTGGTCTGAACAACATATAGGCCCTTTAGTCCCTCATTATTCTTGCCCTTCTAAATCTATGAAGAGTACATGCTACTTTAAAATATTATTACCCCTGGTCCCCTTTGGATTTCTTCAAACATTTATTGCCAAAGAAGCTGTGAATTGAACCAATAACCTTTATGTAGGCTTTGTAGGAGCATCAAATGTGAATTTCATTTAGGAAGCAACAAGGTTAATGCATGCAAGTGGGACATACAGGGTACCAAAAGGCAGTGCATGATAGATGTAGAAGAAATAGTCATGGCATAGATGGAAGCCCACATAGCAGGCCCCCCTTGTTGGCCATCGTTTAAGGGAATGGGGTTAATGCATGCAGACAACAACTAGTGGGAAGATATTCAAAGGGTACCATTGAGGAAACATCAATAGACTAACCGAGGCCCATGGTAATGAAAGAATGCTAGTGGATCACAATGTACATGGCAAGGAGGCAGTGAAGGTTTGTCGTTGTGAATTGCGTTAGGGCGATGGCCTCCCATAGACGACAACCCACAAAGGAAGACCCATCAATGAGTGTGAATTGAATAGAGCCTAGTCATTAGGCGAGAAAGGTCAGGCAAGGACAAACCATGCATGAGAACCCACAAACGTTTGGACTTGGGAATTTTTGAAGCAACGAGGTCAGTTGGTTTCACGACAACAACAATGATAGGAGGACTAACTGCAGAGCCTATCATATAGGTGGATGTCAAAGGATAGCCACTGTGATAATGATGAAATAGGAACAAAGTCCCACCTAGGGCAACCTATAGCTGCGTGTCTGCAAAACATGAAGGAAACAACAATAAACATTGAAGCGGGGTCCACATAGTGAGTAGATGTTGGGGCTCAGCTATAGGAAAATGATGGAGTGTAGCAGCGAATGACAGAGGGAAACCCATGAACGCAGGTCCACAAGGGTCAACGGATGCTGAATGTAAAGCTAATATAAGCTCATCGAAATCAGCCCATAAGGGTGAATGACTTGGTGAAACTCAGGTTGGTGATTTTGGCCAATATGAAAGTGATCAGTTTAAGGCCCATGGCTGACTTAGGATAGGAAATAGGGCACACAAAATGAGATGAGATCAAAATGACTTGACCCAGGCAAAGGAGGGGGGTTCCCTTCCCTCAACAGAGTGATTGTGAAAAACATGCACAACAAGTTTGTTAGCATTCCTTGATGACCAATGTTTACTTGAAAATATTGGATAAATCCACTAAAAGTTTGTGTAAATGAAGTGATTTGGAAATGAGAAAAACCACTGAAAATGTTGGATAAATCCACTAAAAGTTTATGTAAATGAGTTATTTGGAAATGAGAAAAACCATTCCAAGGCCATGTATTTCAATGTTCTAGGAATTTTTTTTGCTAAGATTACATCTTAAAAATTGAAATCACTAGATAATGTTGTGAAAGAAGACTCATGCTTATTAGGATGTCCCTTACCATTATATTTGTCAAATCATGGTATCTCAATGTTTGGTGGTATGGATCTTTTGAGAATAAAAAATTATAAAGGATTTTGCATGAGATATTGTGGAGGTTTACCATTTTTATTTTTCTTTTCAAATGAGATTTTTTATTGATGTCACATTTTGCAAGAGTTGGTTATAACTAGATCATTAGGTGACATGTTTTGAGAGTTTTTTGAATGTGGTGAACTAGATTGAGTGACCAATGGGTTAGTATGTTGCTTGTTTATGAGAGGTGATGAATATGGAGGTGTTATCAGTGAAGTGAAAAACTATAAGGATTCGTACTAGGAAGCCCTAAGCTTAGATTTAGATCATTATTATATTGTATGGTTAATTTTATGGTTCAAGGTATGAAAGTGGGAATATAAGGTATGGTTGTGGTAGAGTAAACTTGTTTCCCTCCTTGATTTTAAGCATTTGTGAATGCTTGAGCATGGCTAGCTATTGTAGGGATGTTAGTATCTACTATGTGAGCTATACTATAGAACACTTATATTCCTTGAGAATAATTTATCAACTTCCCAAGGTTGTCCACAATAGGCACCATCTCTCCAACTAAAGGTTCAATACTTAGAAATTCTTGAAGACCTTCTAAATCCTTATCTAATTATTTCAAATTCTCTTCAGGAGCATGGGCAATAGTGGTCTCTAAGTCCATATAAATTTTAGGTTGTGAGGAGTTCATAGGTAATGTGGTATGAGGAATGAAATCCAAAATGTAATGGGTAGAGGTAGTAACTTGTGTGAAAGAGTAATGGGACTCAAGCTCCATAGAAAAAGTGGTTACAACACAAGATACCATAAGTCTATAACTATGTCTCACAGGGGCATTACTAATAGGAAAATAGGTCACAAAGCTCATATGAGTTTCAAAATACTTATATAAGCCTACTATGAAAGAAAAGTATAGGATATTGATAACAAAGAAAACTAGGTGAAAAATTAGAAAGAAAAGCCACACAAAAGATGTAAAGGTAACCAAGTGATTTAAATATGGGTGAAATTTTATTGGTCTAAGGTGCAATGCAACTTGTAATCTCAAGGTGATTTTACTAAATTCATAATTTGCATGTGTTCTACAGTGTTTAAGTACCCTATTTTATGACTCTTCAGGTCTAACAATAAATAAATTTCCAAAAATTAGTAGAATTATGATTTTGCAATATGAGAGATGACTATGCAAGCATTTTTCACAATCCTTAATCAATGAATTCACTTGGAAATACAACTCTTAGATTGTAAAGTAGATAAATTCAATGATCCTATCTTGCCCAATCTAAAAATTGAAAATATTGAAATGTTTCTATAACAATAACTATGTAAGTTTTCCTCTTTTTCGCTATATTCCAATAGTTAAATGAATGTTTGAACACTTTTAGATTTAATTTCAGAGTTTAAATGTCCTAATTTAGATTTATCAATGCAAGATTGAGCTATATCTACCTCAGTGGAGTCACTAAAATTAATCCTAGATGTACTTTGGATACAAAATGGAATGCAAATAGTCATTTTTTCAATGTTTTCTATGATAATTATGTAGGCACTAATGATGAATGTAAATAATCTAAGATCTAATTCAGATTATAGAAGAACTAAAGTGTTTGAAATAGTCATATTCACCAAAAAAATTTGATTGGGAAAAGGGATGTAGGTCCTAAATCACACTTTGTCCAAATTTTTAGGGGATTATAAATGATCTCAAATCCTCTTGAGTACAAATCTTAATAGGAAGAGTAACAATGGTAGATAAGAGTTCACATCCTTATTGACTATGGTTCTATTTTTATGTGTGGGGTGTGGATTGTTGATTTATGATTGCTAATTGAGTGTTTTTTAATAATATAATGAACTAATTATGTAAACTTGTAGTGTTGAAAAATGTCGTCAGGGACATTTTCACACTTCTTTGGGCCCTACTTGTGAAATTGAGCTTCGCGTTTCCTTGATTTAGTGTTGTAATGTGGTTGACACATTAACATTAGGTCTTGGTCCCTTGTGAACTAATGAATTTAAAGTGTACCTTGCTAAAGTGTTGTGAAATGTTGTAACACACTTTCACACTATTCTAAGGTTCTAAACATAATAAACCCCTTTTTAATTAAATTAAGCATTAATCTTACCTTTTTTGGAGTGTTGTAAAGTGTTCTAACCCACCTTCACACTTTTCTAGGCTTTTCATTAATAATTGGGCTTTATTATGTTTTAATTTGCCCTATTTTGCATCCACAAGCCTCATTTACTATATCTTTTTAAGGATAATCTAGAAACCAATCAATACCCAATCGTAATTGAGTTGTTTTTTGGCTTGTGTGTCCCAAATTTAGTGATTTGGGACTCATTTTCCACCTTGAGTGAATGGGTCCCACCTATATTTTTGGGTCTCAAACATGTTTTTACATCTTTCTATGCACTTTTTATTTTTGTTCCCTTACATTATGCCAGATGGGACTCATTCACCATCTTAGGAATGTTAGGAAAAATAAGGTCATCTAAGAGAAACCTCCAAGAACAGTAGTGCCTTCGGTAACTTTAATTTCGATTAGATTGCCTCAAAGAAACATACAACTATGTCCTAAAGTGGAAACATACACAATTTATTTCCCACATTAATCCTTTTGAGAGAAGCACATGTAAATTCAATAGCAAGCATTAACAGATTCTACTACAAGAACCAACAGACATGAAAGATGAGACAAAAACCAAAACAAATAGATTTACATGGGGAAAATCCTTTCAAATAACAAACCCCACACTCCAAAGATTGAGCCATTGTATTATTCAGCAACAAATGGTTATAATACAATTTTAGGCTCATAGCCTTTACAGAGATTACATCTTGTTCATTCTAGATACAACCTAGTAGCAAACTCTCCTTGAGAGATCAACCATGGCATTCATGATCAGGAGAGATTCCAGCAGCATAACCTTTCCTGTCTCTTCCTCTACTTCAGCCTCATGGCCTCAGCCTTTCAACTAGTCACTCAGTCCTCTCTCTATCACTCTCTCTCTTTCTTGCTTCTCTTATTCTCATCAACTCTTTCCCTCCTTTCTACAGAACGCCCAATGCATATACATACATTCTCAATAAGCTCTATGAATCAATTTGTTTCCAACTATCGGATCACAGCTATCGAATCATCCAGCTCAGCATCGTAGATGTTTCCACTTCCTTGCATAGAAGATAATATGTCCAGGTCACACCACATAGGATAGTCATCCAAATGGTTAACAATGATCAACTTGTGTTGCATGTCGGTGAGACACAAGAAGTGTCTCCCTAATGCTCAAAGGATTCATATCGATATCAGTGTAAATTCAAATAGTCGACAAGATGATATAGTGAATGCCACAAGTCCTATCGAAACCATCAACATCCACTGCATTCCTATCGGCAAGACTCATACCGATGCTCATAAGTCACATAGATCTAAAAATTTCCATCGGTAAGACTATCACAGTTCGCTAAGACTTCATACCGAAGTCCTCAAGTCATGCCAACATGAGTATTCCATTCAGTGAGACAATCATCTTTTTCCAAGACATCACACTGATCTCTTCATGTTATACCAAAGCATCTTAGTTGGCAAGACTTATCACTATCACAGGAGATTACACCGAGCCTTCAAGTCATACTAAAAAGAACACACATCGGCAAGAC
The DNA here is from genome assembly GCA_007258455.2 of Sequoia sempervirens. Lineage (NCBI taxonomy): Eukaryota > Viridiplantae > Streptophyta > Pinopsida > Cupressales > Cupressaceae > Sequoia > Sequoia sempervirens. The sequence goes on along the minus strand of VDFB02000013.1, from coordinate 195,541,776 downwards.
TTAGGCTATCACTGAGACATTACTCCAAAGTCTTCAAGTCACACCACAATGTTCCACCATCGGTGAGACTTTGTTCATCGCTAAGACTTCACACTGAATTTTCTAGGCTACCCCGAGACCACCTTTCACCAAGAGTCATATCGAACACATCTCACAGCATCAGTGAGATAAACACCCATCGCAAAGAGTTCTTACTGAACCCTTTCATTATCCCAATGACTCCAACTGGTGAGACATCTCCCTGTCACCAAGACTTCACACTGAAGTCTTTGTGTTACTGTGAAGACTCCAAATGTATACCTATCGGCAAGACTTACTGCTATTGATGAGACATCACACCAAAGCAAGCCTTTCAGCCGAGGGTCTCCCTGAAAACATCAGTCACCATGAGTCTCCCTAACATCCGCTAGGAATTAAACCATTGGCCAAACATCTCCCAGTCGCCAAGACTTCATACCAATAGGAGCAAGTCATTCTGATTACCACTTCGGCCAGATAGACCAAAGGTCACACTGACATCGGCAAGACTTTCTATCATCAGCGAAACACATTCCGACAGTCCAAGGTTACGTCGAAGGTTTCAGATGTCGATCGCCAAGACATTTAGGAGGTCACAGTGACAGTTCAAGATCTACTAGTAGATCGGCCAAACATCTCACCAGTCTCACCAAAATTTCTCACAAGAAGTTTCAGTCTGTGGGATTGAGGAACACAATTCCAATAGGGAAAATGAGTCCTATGTGGCCCAAAATTAGAATAAATTCAAATTTTTGACAGGATTTTATTCTCCTAGATCTGATGTCAGCTTGTAGTTTTATAATTTTAGGAATTCCTGCATAATTGAGTTTAAATACAAGGTTTTTTCTCTCATATTTTCACCTAGAATTTTAACAAGAAATCAAGTTTTCATGTAATTCCCCGCCATGCAACCCTAGAGGAAGTTGCAATTAACTACTCAAACATACAATTTTGTTTTTTTTTAAGTACAATTAACATGCAAGATCACTATCCATTGCCAACAACCTCTAAGGTTATGAGACTGAGATTATTTAAAACCCAAACAAGAAACATCAATTATAAATATAGCATTTCATTACCTCATGAATTAAGAACACATACATTTCATACAAGATATATTACAACAAAGCATAAGAAATACCACATGTTCCAATAATATAATTTACAATATGATTACAACACTCATTCCCGAATGAGGAAAATCCAATAAATAAGGTTACAAATTACATTTTCCACCTCGATAACATAAGAGGGGTAATGAAATACAATAACAATTGAAATGAATAAAGCATGAAAAGAAACTAGATCCCACGAGCTCTCCAACTGGAAATCTCATCCACACGATCAAGAAGACCCAACAGATTAAGGTGCATGTTCCACCCAACCATGCGATACCCGAAGGCTCACCCCCCGTGCTAGGAGATAGTTACAAGGAATCCTATACAAGACTAGCAACCTCTAGACATAGGCTAACTCACACTGACACAACCAATCACATGAACCATACAACCAAAAGGAAAACACAAGTACAACTCCAACATCACTGACATAAGTCACATTACTTCTAGAAATAAAATTGATCGAGTATGATAAGAAGACCATACACATAAAACCAAATACCAAATATTGTCGTAGAAAGAGTGTCATCACACAACTCATCATGGGATATCCTCTGGGAATCTTCCTAGGCTCTGACCCCCACTATGAATTGTCCTGGGGGGCTCTACTGAATCCTGGCACCCATACTCACTCATGCGAAATCAAATACCTCTCGTAGGGACAAGATAGATGACCTTGCCATTCCAGGCCTTCCCGTCTCATCCTCTTTGGGCTTTGGCCCCTAAAAAAATCCACTCTTTTACTTGACAACATACCAAACAAAACCAAACACCAAGGGAATCCCAAGTGCATACCAACAAGATAAAACCACTCCAACTCTAGGGGGAACACATAATGAAAACTCACTCCAAACACTGGAGACAACAAAATTCAAAAGAGAACAAAGGTCAAAACCCTTTCCAAACACTAGAGGCAATAAAGGTCAAAACCCTCTCCAAACACTGGAGGAAACATAGGTCAAAACCCTCTCCAAACACTAGAGGCAACAAAAACCAAAAACCTCTCCAAACACTAGAGGCAACAAAAGTCAAACCTTCTCCAACACTTGAGGCAAAAAAACACATAAACCACTCTTAAATCAAGGGAGGCACAAAACATCCTCTTTCGTGGAAACTGGGTAATACAATATGATACACCTATACGTAGTACCCAAGGCAATACAATGGTTGACTAACATAACACAACAACCCCAAAAGTTAAACCCCTTCTGGAAGACTTAACAACCCTTCAAATAAAACTCCCCAAAATGAAAATAGAAGAAGTTTACATTCAAGAAGGGCAATCACACAGGAATTAAATCTATATTTGGATTTCCTAAATCCACTTCCTTCCTTAACATTCCGTAATTTATTGCCTTAATAAAACTAATTTAATAATGTATCTTTTAGACAAAAGATGAAATTTAAATCAATTATTAAATTCCCTAATTATTTTTAAATAATAGTAAAATAAACATTTACTTCTTCAATTTACAACATATCATTTTAAAATAACTATTTCCTTTGAAAACATTCCCTTATTAAATAACTACTCGCACATTTGATCAGCAATAATAAATTAAAATCAATAGGCTTACTTCGGTTTCCTAATAATATTGCATATAAAAAAAAACCCATTTCCCCATAGAAATCATTTCATTATAAAATAAATATTTGGACGTATACATCTCTATTAATTAAATATTCATTTGCTCAATCATCACAAAATAGGGAGATTTCATAATGAAAGACAAATCAGGAAAATTCCTATCCTACTTTAGGATTTCTTAAATCCAAGCCAAACAATGACATATTGTTTATAATCAAGTACAAATAATTAAAATTGATTGCAACTACTCCAAGGTAACATAAATTACATTTATAATAACAAAGAATTTAGACTAATACTTCATCTCCCTATTTCTCCAATTACACAAAATAATGAAATCAACTTGCTAGTTAGGATCATTTGATTAAAACAAACAATCTTATTTCAACTTTGATAATAAATAATCAACTTAAATTCACTATATTTGAATACACATATATTACATATATATAAAAGTATATACTTAATGTATATACAATTATATATATATATTTAAATATCTAATTATCAGATGAATAATTCCATTTTAAAGCAACCAATTAAATTAGTAATAAATACATAATATATATATTCATTATATATATACATTATGTATATATAAATAATTATTAAAAAACAAAATTGTATTTAAATCATATTATAATATATATACATTATATATAATATAAATTACTATATATATATATATATTATATATATTTATAATATAAAAATAAAATAAAATTTAGAAATTTTAAATAAAATAAAATAAAAACAACTTTATGTGGGCGCGGGCCCCTCCCATAAGGGAGAGGCCAAGCTGCCACGCGGCGTCCCCCATATGGGGGTGGGCTATGTGAGCAATGCCTCCCATGGGGCGTTGTGGGAGCAGGGCCACGACTCCCCCCTCCCCCCCCCCTCCAACAGAAAAACATTTTTTTCTTTTAAATTGTTTTTTATAAAAACTTCCCATAATACACAAATAAGAAATACAGGGAAGACCCTGTATAGGAAAAATTTCCTGTGTAAAATTTTTTGAAACCAATTTTTTTTCCCAGAATAAACAAAAAAATGCAGTATATTTATAAAATATACATGTATGTATATATATATATAATGGGATATATATATATATATATAGGTATATTTATAAATATATACCCAAAACTTCCATTTTCAGCCAAACTGTGCAATTGCACAACATAATTTTCCAATAAAATAAATAAATTTTTCGACACAACAACTGGGTTTAAGTTTCAGTTTGAAATGAAAATTTCTTTTGATTTCCTTTCTATCTTTCCATTGTTTGATTCTTGTTTTGTTTTGTTTCCCATAATTTCAATAGAAGTTTGAAAGTTTTGAAACAAATTTGACATGGGTTTTCATTGAACTTCAAATAGAATTTAAAATTTTTCCCATGGCATAACAAAATTTGATACTCTTTCAAAATGAAACAAAAATCAAAGAAGAACTTGGTTTTTTCTCCAAAGCTTGAAGGATTCAAATGGTGCTTCCAAATTTTTTTCTAGCCCACCCAAGAAATCCAAACTTTTTCTTCAAATCCAAAACAAAGCCATAGCAAATCCTTTCTCCACCAAATTGAAAAATTGCAAATTAAAAATCAAATTGTATGCTCTCATAGAGTTTCCCCAAATTTAGTCAAACCCCTAAAAACATCTCATCCACCAAATTTATTGCAAATTTGTGGATATTTTCATTTTTTAAAATTTAAAACAAAATTACTTTCCAAATGGAATTTCATGTATTTAAAAAAAATTCTTTTAACAAAGAGAATTCAAAATTTTGAAAAGAAATTATTTTACCTATTAATTTTCAAAAAGTGCAATTTAAAACATATTTCCAAGTTTTCAATTTAAATCTAAATATCCAATAATGCCAAAACAACTAACTTAATTCATTTTATCAACATTGACTTAATTAATCAATAAACTAAATCTAATCCAAGATTAGATTATTTTATTAATTAAATTAAATTAATCAATAAAATAACTAACATTTCAACATTGCAACCAGATATAGTTAATCATCATTTTAACTACCCAAGCCATTTAATAACCTTTATAATTTGAAATTAAATAAATAACCAAGGTGAAAGGGACAACATTAAAACAACTTCACCTGATAACAAACTAACGACACACTATGACTAGGGTGATGACTTGGCACAAAAAACCTAGCTACTATCTCCCAATTGATTACCGTTGTTCAATGGACATGCTCAAACCTGTGAAATCAGGTTGAGTCAATGTCCTATACCTATCAACCTGAGAACAAAGAGTATATCAAACATGCATATATATATAATTTGATAAAACACACCATGAAGAGGAAATATCAGAATCGTAGGCCACTCGCAAGCGAGTGATGTGATCTCATCCCCTTCACCAATACACTCATCATAGACTGATAGTTCCATCATAAACAAATATCTCATGCAATAACATGTTACAATAACTAATCATCATTACACCAATTAAAACATGACAATAAAGCATCAGATAAGATACATCACATCACACAAATAGGCTATCACTCTATAAATAGCAATCAAAATGTAGACACATGATAAAGCATCTCAATAACCAAAAAACACATCAAGCAAACAAGGACACACTATCCAGCCAGAAAGAAAAACAAAGGGGTATTACAGTTCACAAGAGTATTCAAGAGCATTCAAGTGTCTTCAAGTGTATATTTTCAGCCATTCTAGAGAAACATTCAAGCATTCAATAATCATGTCAAATATTGCATGCATCATGTTGTTTTAGGGCTCACAATTCTGGTGTAGGATTTTGTGATTCAAGCAAGCATTACATTCAAGATCAACATCATTCAAGAAAGAATCAAAGTCTACATCCATTGGAGCCACTACAAACATATTTGCAACACCATATTGGTAGGGTTTGGTGAGTTGCAACATTGTTATTTGTTCATTCATCATTCTCCATTCTCATTTGATTTCATTTCAAGGATTGATCTCCAAAACAAGCCTTGACCAAGGAAAACCCCTATCCACTAATCCTCCAACATTTTCCCCTCTCCTTTGTGTGATTTGTAGGTCTAGGTTGTAGACTTCCTAATAGAAAGATTAAAGAAAAGTTTTCAAAGTTTTCATCAAGCCTTGGAGAACCTTGGAGAAGACCTGTAGGTTGTAATTTGTGGATTCAGATCTAGAAAACAATCAGGAAGGAAAAAGAAGAAAAAGAAGAGTAGGATCGACTTTTTAAGTTGCAAAAAATACCAACTATATTGATTCACCACTTTTGGTGAATGAGTCCCAATTCTAGTAAAATTTTAGGACATTGTAGATTTGGATACCCTTTTGGCAGATTCATATTCCTGCATAGTTTTCCAAAAATAGGACTGATTCACCCAGTTTGGTGAATGACTCCCAGTCCGTAGTAAAAGTAGAGTTTCTAGTGATTCAAACCTCCATTCAACCATCTCTAGTTTCTCAAGTGCACACCTTCGTGTCTTCAATTTTATGTTTCATTCCATGTACTTTCATAGGTAATTTAGTGTTAGTTTGCATTTAATTAAGGTTTTGCATTCCATCTTGCATTTCATTATCTTTTCCAAGTTTAAAATTGGTGGTGAACCCCTCATTAGATTTATGATCATATTCATCCCCTAGAACAACCCTCTTGCAAGATTTCTTTCTATTTTGCATTGAAATCTCAAGGGTTTGTTCTTGAGTGAAAGTTGGTGAGAATTTCCCTTTTAGATCCTAAACCCTAAGAGTGGGAAGCAAATTATTTTGCACATTTCAAAAACTATTAAAATTTAGTAGTCCATTATAAATTATGATAAATTGAAAGAAACAAGATAGAAATATGTTTTGAAAATGTAGAGAGAAGACATAGATGCACTTGGTGTGAAAGGATGAATCTAAAATAGGAATTCTATGGTGTGGTGTGCCATAGACTAGGATCCTCCTTTTTAAGATTTGATTTCATAGTCCACTAGTCTATAGATTTTATTTTCCTAGAGTGGCTCTTGGAACTTGGTCTATTGGTGAGAAAACATATATTCCTTGACTTGACAACTTGTAGGGTTCGAATGCATGAGCAAGTAAAAATCCTTCAATCTTCCTCCAACTCACTTCAGATCTATAAATTGTACACATTTAAAGAGGGTAAGACTTGTTTCATAAAGGGGCTTACCTAGGATAAACTCCTTGTTGGTATTTCTACCTCAACAATTACAAATTATGATAAAAGAGATCTTATCCTTTATTGGATAGAGCCATATGATAAACAAGTAATGAATTGAAAAATTGCTACAACTCACCAATCATCACTTTCAAGGACCAATTACATTACTTCACTTGGATTGATTTGAATACATACAAATGCTAGTACTCATAAATAAAATACATGAGAACATGAACAAATCTTACATAACATATGACATGATGATTGAATTATGAAATTTTGTAATAATATTGATAATTTATGCTCTTGACTACTCCTTAGGATTTTAAAGTAAAGTGCTTCTTCTCATTAGGTTTGCTTGGGAATATTTTTTATTAAAATGGTGAAAATACTTTGTATTTATATGCAATTCTTCTAATTTCCCAAAAATCAAATGTTGAAAGAAACAATTGAAATTGGATATTAAAATAACTAATTATCGACACTGACCTATTCAAATTTGGAGACAAAAAAGTAAGTCTTGTTGGATATTGTGATTATGTTGTTGATATGTTCTTGTCATTGATACCAACACTATTAACATTTGATGTATTGATGGTTGTATATGTCGAGGATATTGAGAAAATTTTTAAAGGAAAGAGTTGCAGGTTGCCAGTGGAACAATGAAGGTCATGAAGGTGTCTTGATCCATACATCAATGATCAATTGTTGTGGAATAAAGGGTTTATTGTTGAGAGTATCTAGTTTATCCACCATAAATTTTAGAGGTCTGCATGAAGTTTTGATCATGTTATGAATAGTTGTGTTCGGATATTTTTTCTGTGGTTTTCTAAGTGAATTTGATATGATTCTAGTAATTTTAGTTGTTGTGGATGTCTCTATGTTTGTTCTTTTTTCATGTGGATGCTTCTAGATCATTCTCTATCTTTGTTGCATGTCCATGTTGATCAATGTGTTCGTGGTCAAATATTTTTTCTCATATGTGTTTGGGTTTTCATGTTCTTGGCCGACATGGTGGTTGTAATGTGTTGTGGATCCTTGGAGATTAAAATTTGAATATTTGGTGTGCTCGAGGATGTTGTTTTGGGCCACAACATAATATTCACTAATGGTGCATGATTCACATTAAAATTTTATTTGTTAATTTGGGCCAGCATTGCATATATGTTTTATATTTTCATATTTATTTTGGCTGATGAAGTTGTTGATGAAATTCATGTTGCGGATATATATAAGAGCAGTTGTTTGTTCAAATTTAATTATGCTCGGTGTGCTCCTATGTGTGTATGTGAGAATATCATTTGATTGCAAAGCAAAGTGTGAAGAATTCTGAGCAAAGTGAAGAAGTTTGAGCGAAGTGTGGAGTATTTTTGTGCTTAATCAAAACAATAATCAGGATTTTGGAGAAGCTATTTTCTCAGTTCATACCCTACGGATCTAATCCATATTTTTGTTCCTTAGGAAGTGAACCCTCTTGTATTTGAGCAATGATCTCTAGGCAATGCTCTTGAATGCAAGTGCATCCCCATTATTATTCTTATACTTTTAAAAGGGTATAATCTTGTGGACTAACATCCACCATAGATTTTTCCCTAACAAGGTTTCCACATAAAAAATATTGGTGTTCTTTGTGTTTATGATGTGTTGATTGTCTATGGTTTATTGTTCATGCATCAGATCTAAAATTGAGTTAAGTATGAGTTAGGATTGAAAAGTTTAAATAATTTGTGAAAACTGATTCACCCCCCCTCTCAGTTGTCTGTCCTTGTTTGCCAAAAATTCTAGGGTTTATTGCACCTTAAAATATAGATTTCCTCTTTTCAAGATCAAAAGTGTTGGCTTGAAAAAATAGTAAATGCATAATTTCATTTCCCATGCTTGATTTTTTTAATATGTTCATAAAATGGATAGTTAATGCATAATTAGGTCCAAGTTTTGAAGCACCTAGGAGAAACTACACACCAAAATAAACCTTGAAAAAAATACAAAAGCAACAAGAGAAAATATTTCACCAGGAGTAAAAAAGAATGAATTGAGACATGATTATACATAATGTACAAAATTCCTTATAAAGTCATGAAAATGTGTCATAGGTGCACAACTACCTAGCATGGGAAAAAACAACCTAGTGATTAAATAAATTAAAAGAAAAAACTACCCCTAAGTTAACCTATGAAAAATGTGAATGGTAAAATCATTCACTCTACCACCCCCCCTTAAGTGCAACTTAGGGAAACTAAAAATGAAAAATGAGATGCAAAAATGGTTGCAAACATTGAGGCCATGTTAGGTACCCATGCACAACTACAAAGAAAAACAAAAATCTCTCACAACCAGAGAAAAGGAGGAAAACCCTATGGGAAAAAACCCCTCTCGAAAAGAGAGAAAGAAGGAAGGATGGAGGACTCATCTAGAGCCCCCAAGGAAAAATTCCTTCACCCCAAGCATTGATCTCAGCAAAAGATAATGTTGAGATGCCAAAGGTTTAGTGAATATGTGTGCAACCTACTGCTCCATAGGAAAATACTCTAAACTCATTACACCCTCCTTAATGAGCTACCAAATGAAATGCATGTGGATCTCAATATGCTTTGTGCACTGATGCACCATTGGGTTGTGATAAATATGTATGGCACTCTAATTACCACACCAAAGAATAGTAGGATGATTAGCAAGAAATCCAAATTCAGCCATCAACTGTCGAAGCCACAAAACCTCCTAACTAGCCAAAATAGTGCCTTGGTACTCAACCTCAATTAATGATAATGCAGATCATGCAATCGGACTAGAACCAAGAGAAAAGAAAAATCCAGAAGTAGACTTTAGATCATCAACATCACCAACCCAATCTCAGTTAGTGAAGCCCACAATTTGAGTAGAAATTAATGTGTAATGAATGCCAAACTGTGTAGTGACCTAAATGTACCATAGACTATACATGGCTGTCATCCAGTGACTCTCATGAGGATCTTGAGAGAAAAGGGAGACAAGAAAAACTGTAAAGGAAATATTAGGATGACTATGTGTCAAGTACAAAAGGCTGCCAACCAACTATCAATACAAGGTAGCATCCACTAATAGAGTATAGTAACTAGAAGACAACGCAACACCTAACTGAAAAGGAATAGGGGTTGGCTTGCAATCAGCCATCCAAAATATCTAAAGAAAATAAAGAGCATACTTCTAATAGAAAATAGAAATACCTGTAGAAGACTAATGAATCTAAAGACCAAGGAAGAAATGCAAAGGAGCAAGGTTTTTCATAACAAACCACTCTGAAAATCTCTTTGAGTATCCTCAATCATGGTAAGAGAACTCCTAGTGAGAATCAAGTCATCCACATAGAGAACAACAATGAGACAATCCCCACATGCCTCTAAATGTAAATTTTAGGGTTAGAGTGACATCTAGTGAATCCAAAAGCAAGAGAAAAATTATCCATCTTCCCATACCAAGCTCGAGGTGCTTGTTTGAGACCATCCAATGAATATCAAATATCGCAAAAAAGTGAAAGGTCTTGCACAAAGCCTAGTGGGTGCTCCATATAAATCTCCTCCTAAAGATCACCATGCAAGAAATCACTCTTCACATCCATTTGATACACTAACGAACCCTAAGATTTAGCAATAGAATGGACAAGATGAATGGAATCCATCTTAGTGACAGGAGTAAAGGTCTCTGAATAGTCAATGCCCTCTACTTGATAAAACCCCTTTTCCACAAGACGAGCCTTGTACTTGTCAATAGAGCTATCATCTTCAAACTTGATATGGTACACCCACTTACACTGAAAAAAATTCCCTCCCTTAAGAAGAGGAACAAGATCCAAAGTATGATTCTTCATCAAAGAAGAATATTCCTTAGCCATAGAAGTATCCCACTCTAGAACACTTGAAGCATCTAAAAAAATTTAAGGATCAGTAGAAACTGCATGACTCAAAAGGTTGATTCCTAAAGTCTAAGAACAACTGTGACGAGAAGTGTTGGGATCACCTACATGTGAACCAACCTCTTTAAGAACAATGTGAGGAAAAAGAGGTTGTGTGGGTGTAGGCTCACGAGAAGATGGATTTATGTCAACAACAATATCAATACCATCATTAGGAGCATCAACAACACCATCATCATCAACAATAGGAAACAAAACATCCTCTCAAGAAGAACTAGGAAGAAGGGAGGTAGAGGCCTGTAATGTAGAATCCTTTGATACAAAAGACTCATGAAAATGAACATCACGATGAAAATGTACCTCTCAATTGATGGGATCAAACAATCGATAACCCTTCACATCCTCACAATAGCCAATGAAGATGAACCATTGATTCTTCTTCTCCATTACTTTTTACCTCCCTGCTAGAATGAATTTCCACATGCATCACTTCCAAATAATCTGAAGTAGGAGACCTTAGGATTGACATGAGACCAATCCTCCTCAGGAGTCATGTTCCGCACTGCCTTGTGAGGCATACGATTTTGAATGTAGTTAGCACAATTGACAGGATTTTCCCAAAAATTTAGAGCCATGGACCTAGACTGCATCATGCAATTGGCCATCTCCCATAAGGTTTTGTTCTTCTACTAAACCACACCATTCTTCTACATATTTTATTACACTATGTGCTAATGAAGAATACCTCAAGCACTGCAGAAATATTGAACTGTTTGGTTGACATACTTCCCCCAATTATCTATGCAAATATTTTGAAGGGAATGTCTTGATTTCTTCCCCACAAAAATAAGGAATGTCATGAAGAAGAGAATAACCTCATCCATTTAATTTAAAAAGAAAACCCAAGTGTGACGAGAGAAGTCATCAATGAAGGTTAGAACATACTTGACCCTCGAAAATGAAGGAGTGGGAAATGACATAAGATCACTATGCACCAACTCAAGGGGGACCAAAGAATGTGTAGCCATACCTTTTGGAAATGGATCTCGATGATGTTTCCCAAGTACACAACATGGGAAAACCTCATCAGAACAAGAGATCTAAGGCATACCAACCACCAAGTTCTATGTGCTCATATTAGAGATATCTATAATTCAAGTGCCCAAACCACTAATACCACACCTTACTTATAGAATCTGCATGAGCAATAAAGGATGATCCTAATGAAGGCTCAAATCCATCAAAATTATATAAGTAGGATCTATGATCAACTAATCTAGTAGCAAAAACCTTCTCAAGATTCTCTAACTCATGAATGGTCACATCACTAGGAGAGAGCTTAACAAGCCTTCCATCACCTTGCTAGAAAATATGATAAATGGAGAGCAAATTTTGTGAAATTTCAAGAACAAGAAGAACATCATCAATGCAACCGTCCTATTGGAAGCAAAAGGGTAGACAACTGAGAGGGGGGGTGAATCAGTTGTCATATAAATTTAAACTTATTAAACTTATTAACCTTCTTCTTAGATTTGATTAATAACCATGAAATCATAAATCATCAACACATCAAAAACAAACATAACACCAATATTTTTTACATGGAAACCCTGTTAGGGGAAAAACCACAGTGGAGGTCAGTCCATAAGATTATACCTTGTTAAAATTATAAAGAGGAATAAATGGGGAATGCACATGCATTTAGGCACACTGCCTAGAGCTCACTCCTCAAATACAACAAGGCTTACTTCCCAAAGGAAGACACGTTGTCTTATAGAAACATTTGAATTACATCCACAAGATTTTGAAATAAGAAAATAACATCTGCTAATGCCTTATTATAGTTCCAGTTAAGCACATGAACACTTCTTCACTCTCTACTCACTCTTCTTCACACTCTACTTCTACCTTTGAATGATTAGGAAATTATTCACAAATATCTTACACATGCATTCCTTCAAATGGAATAAAAAAACACTTATACATATCCACAACAAGAGATTACATCACTACATGTCAGCTTCAACAAAACAATTATAAAACATATGCAAACTATCAGCCCAAAACAATAAATAATTTTCAATGTGAATCAACCAATGTTAGCCACAACATAATGAAGACTCAAAAAAACAACCTCAAACATGAAAAACCTTCAAAAATTATTCCATGAAGATCCACGACACACAAAAATTACCATGTTGGCCATGAACATAAAAAACATGAACACACAAGAGAAAATTGCCAATTGCAAGCACAACGATCAATGTGGACGTGTAACACAGATAGAGATGGATCTAGAAACATCCAAAAACATCATGAATCACTAGTGAAGCATCTACAACAATTGAACTTACTAGAATCACAACATCTTTGTTTAGGAACACCAACTGAAGCAACATAATGACTGTCAGAACATAACTACTCATAACTTGATCAAATCTTCTTGTGGATCTCTAAAACTTAACATGGATAAACTAGATGTACTAAATAAAAAACCATTTAATCCACAACCTCTGATGATAAATGTATTGAGCTATCCAATAGAGTCAACTTCACTGCATCACTAACAACCTACAACTTATTCCATTACAATTTTCTTAATATCCTCGACATATACAACCTTTAAGACATTAATTCCAATATTTTTGACATCAATGAAAACCACATATCAGCAACATCCAACAATCTCCACCTTTGGCATTGATGGAAACACATGATGTGAAAAACACCATCAATGCAACTATCTCTTAACACTTTCTCCCCCTTAGATTTTGACTCTTTTCTCCTCAAATATTTCACATGACTCTTCTCTCCACAATTTTTTTCACATGAATCTTCTCCCCCTTTGAAATCAATGACAAAGATACACACAAGCTTTGAACCACATATCTAAAAATCTGACTACTCCCCTTGAGTAGCATCCACCACAACATCAATCTAGATCAAGATATGACTGTGAAATGCATAGACTAATGCAAGTCAATGCATCTTAGTTTTGATTAGGAGAGGTGATTACCCCTAGCTTCCCTTTGAGATATTCAAAAGTATCCTTAGGAAAAAGCTTGGTAAAGATATCTACAATCTGTTCCTTAGTAGGCACATACTCCAATCTGACTTCCTTTTCACTCACCTTCTCTCTCAAAAAGTGAAATTTGATAGATATATGCTTGGTCTTTCAATGCAGCACTGGATTCCTAGAAATGTAAATTACACTTGAATTATCACATAATATAGCAATAGGTTCATTATACACAACTCTGATATCTTTCAACACTTGCTTCATCCACAATAATTGAGTACAATTGTTAGCAACAACAATGTATTCTACCTTTGCAATGGATAAAGAAATGGAATTCTACTTCTTACTTAACCATGAAATCAACTTCTTTCCCAAGAAAAATGCACCACCACTAGTACTTTTTTTGTCATTCACATCTATTTCCCAATCAACATCAACAAAGGAACTCAAAGTAAGGTCATCATCTCTAGGATACCATAGGCCAAAATCAACTGTCCCCTTCAAGTATCTAAAAATCCTCTTCTCAACATTCATGATATAAGGTCTAGTTTGAGTCAAATAGACCAATCCACCAATCATTGATCTCTATCTAGTTTGATTTTCTTTCAGGGAATCATCATCTTGTGTCAACTTCCATCCGGTCACCATAGGTGTACCAACTAGCTTTGAATCTTCCATACCAAATGTCTTTAGCAATTCTTTCACATACTTGGACTGAGATATAAAGATCCCTTTATCTATCCAAGTAATTTGAAATCCCAAAAGGAATTTCATCTCTCCAATCATAGACATCTCTAACTCACTCTGCATCTCATCAAAAAACTTCATGCACAAACCGTCATCTCCTCCAAAAATGATATCATCAACAAAGACTTCAATAATCAAATCTTTATCATGATCAATATTGAAATACATATTACTATTAGCAATACCTTTATTAAATCCAAGCTTCAACAAATACTTTTCAAATATAGCATACCATGCTCTTGGGGCTTGCTTGAGTCCATATAGTTCTTTCTTCAACCAACAAACCATATCTCTCTAATCAGTCAATTGAAATCCATCAAGTTGCTCCACATACACTTCTTCCAATTCACCATTTAGAAATGATGACTTCACATCCATTTGATAAACCTTGTATTTTTTGTAAGCAACGTAAGCAATAAATAGTCTCACAGCCTCAATCCTAGCAATAGGGGAAATTTTTTCTTCAAAGTCATTTCCTTCCATCTGAAAATATCCTTTACACACTAGTCTTGCTTTGTTTCTAACAACTTCACCTTACTCATTCAGTTTGTTTCTAAAGACCCATTTAGTTCAAATTACATTTTTTTCCTTAGGTCTAGGAACAAGAATCCATGTATCATTCTTCTCAATCTATTGTAGTTCATCTTTCATTGCTTCCACCTAATGCTGATCTTTGCATGCTTCATTAACATTAGTAGTCCCAGTCTTTGAAATCAAATAGTATTCTTCTACAATTTTTCTCCTAATCTACACACCTTTGTTCTTATCACCTATGATCTGATCTTCTAAATGATTTAGTATTACATACCTTGGATTCTTAGAATGTTCTTGAACTGTAGGCTCTTGTGATCTCTCTTTTGCACTTTCACTTGTTCCTTCCTCTTTATTTTCTTGATTCAGTAAAATGATTTGAACTTGATTTAAAATTTGAACTTTCTTTCCTTTATTTGAACTGTCATTCTGATCATCTGAATCATATCCAGAGGTTCTGGATGGTCTAGCTATGTCTTCATCAACCTTGACATTTTCACTTTCAACTACTTTCCTCAATCTCTTATTGTAGCAGCGGTAGGCCTTGCTTTTAGTAGAATAACAAAGAAAGATTCCTTCATCACTCCTAGCATCAAACTTTCCTATATCTTCATCTCTTTTGATATAGCATTTACTCCCAAAGATTTTGAAGTATCTAATAGTAGGTTTATGGCCATACCATAGCTCCTAAGGAGTATTACCAGTATCACCTTTGACTTGTACCCAATTGAGTGTGTAAATAGCAGTACTCACAACTTCTCTCTAGTGGATATGAGGAACATTTCCTTCCAACATCATAGTTCTAGCAACTTCTTCAATTGTCTTATTCTTCTTTTCCACAACTCCATTTTGCTAAGGGGTCCGCAGGGAAAATAATTGTCTATTTATTCCATGTTTTTCACAAAAAGAATTATACTCACTAGAAGTGAATTCACCTCCTCTATCTAATCTCAAACATTTAATCTTCAAACCTATCTCTATCTCAACCATAGCCTTAAAAATCTTGAAATTCTCCAAAGCTTTAGATTTCTCCCTTAAGAAAGTAACCAACATCATTTTGGTATAATCATCAATAAGTAACATGAAATACCTATATCCTTCTAAACTTCTGACTCTAGAAGGACCACACAAGTCAGTATGCACAAGTTCCAAGATTTCATTTGAACAATGTTGTTTTCTTTGAAATGAAACTCTAGTTTTCTTCCGTAACTAACATTCCTTGCAAATAGCATTAGTAGGTTTTACCAACTTAGGAAGATCTCTCACTACCTGAGTAGAACTTATCTTGATAATATTATCAAAGTTTACATGACACATTCTCCTATGTCACAACCAACATTCATCAACTTGAGCAATAAGACAACTTTTACTAGTAGCACTCAGGTGAAAGATATTACCTTTTGTTTTTGTAGCTAATGCAATCGCATTTCTGGAACTTTCCAATAGTCTACACTTTCCATCCTTGAATTGAAGATTGTATGCATTTTCAACCATCTTTTCAACACTTAAAATATTATGCTTCAAACCTTCCACATACAAGAAAACATCAGTATTATTCCTACCATCAAGAGAAATGTATCCTCTGCCATGGATTACACTTGCTTTGTCATCACCAAATCTTACAACACAACCATCATACTTTTTCAAGCTCACAAAATTACTTTTATCACGTATCATGTGATGAGAGCATCCACTGTCAATCACCCATTCATGTTTCTCTTCAACTTGATCAGCTAGGGCTTTGTCCACATTCATAAAATTAGCAAATTCAATAGGGGTGGGATTATTTTCCTTGATAGCAAAAAGTACCCATTCATCCTCACTTACATTCCCTTTATCAGATTCATCATTTGTTACACCTTCATCAATAGAATAATAACACTTCCTTTGAAATCTAGGCTTGTTAGGTCTTCACTTAGGAACTCTTTCTAGACACCTTGATGTAAAATGACCTATCTTATTGCAAGAAAAACACTTAATATGTAACTTCCCTTTATATTTACCTTCTCCTTTGGCTTCTCTCTTGACAATAATTGCTTCAAGCTTGTTCAGTTTTCTCTCTTCTTCTTCAATATCTCTCATTTCCTCCTCATCCTTGAATATCTTTCTAGAGGAACTTTCTCCCAGGTCATATCTATATTTATCCCTTCCATAGGTAGTAGCCTTGAATGCATATTTTGTCTTAGGAAGAGAATCACCAAATTCACTCAACTCAAAAGCAATAAGCTTACCAATCAACACATGTCAGGTTACATTTTTTATAGTCCAGAGCTCCTCAATAGAAGTAGCTTTGACTTTGTATGCAACAGACAAGGATCTGAGCACTTTAGCAACAATCTTTGATTCTTCCAATTGTCCACAAGCACATTTGATACCACACACAAGTTCATTCACTCTTTGCATGAAAGAAGTAATGTTCTCATCATCACCCATTCTCAACATTTCATATTTCCCTTTCAAACTTTGCAACTTAGCAATCTTCACATTAGCATCACCTTCATCACAAGTTTCCAACTTTTCCTAGATTTCATAAGCAATATTCAAATCCATAACATTTGTAATCTCAGAATCAGTTAGAGCACTCAACAATGCTTCCTTAGCCCTAATATTGTACCTAGCATCCTTAATCTCAGTAGTAGTAGAAGGACCATTATGTGGGACAACATACCTATTCCTTGTAATGTTCCAGTAGGGTTCACCAATGCATCTCAAATGACACTCCATTCAAGTCTTCCATAGAGAATAATTTGTTCCATCGAATCTTAGACTATCCTTCTTATATGTCACCATCCCAGATCAACTCAAGCTATTAAAATTCTTCCAAGGAACCTGCTCTGATACCAATTGTTGGAAACACAATGGTAGCCAACTGAGAGAGGGGTGAATCAGTTGTCATAGAAATTTAAACTTATTAAACTTATTAACCTTATTCTCGAGTTTGATTAATAACCATGAAAGCATAAATCATCAACACATCAAAAAAACACATAACACCAATATTTTTTATGTGAAAACCCTATTAGGAGAAAAACCATGGTGGAGGTCAGTCCACAAGATTATACCCTATTAAAAGTATAAAGAGGAATAAATAGGGAATGCACATGCATTCAGGAACACTACCTAGATCTCACTACTTGAATACAACAAGGCTTACTACCCAAAGGATTACACACTATCTTATGGAAACATTCAGATTACATTCGTAAGATTTTTAACTGAGAAAATAACATCTGTTAATGCCTGATTATAGTTTTGGTTAAGCACATGAACACTTCTTCACACTTTGCTCACTCTTCTTCACACTCTGCTTCTTCCTTCAAATGATTAGGAAATTATTCACACATCTCATATACGCACATGCCTTCAAATGGAATAAATAATCACTTATATATATCCACAACAAGAGATTACACCGCTACATGTTAGCTTCAACAAAATAATAAAACATATGCAAACTGTCGGCCCAAAACAATAAATAATTTTCAATGTGAATTAACCAATGTTATCCACAACATAATGAAGACCCAAAACAACATCCTCGAACACAAAACACCCTAAAAAATCATTCCATGAAGATCCACGACATGCTACAATTACCCTATCAGCCATGAACATGAAAAAAAGGAACACACAAGAGAAAATCACCAATCACGAGTACAACAATCAATGCAGATGTGAAACATAGATAGAGAATGATCTAGAAACATCTACAAGCATCATGAATCATTAGAGAAGCATCTACAACAACTGAACTTCTAGAATCACAACATGTTCATTCAGGAACACGAACTAAAGCAACATAATGACTTTCAAAACACAACTGCTCATAACTCAATCAAATCTTCATGCAGATCTCTAAAACTTGACATGGATAAACTAGATATACTCAACAACAAACCCTTTAATCCACAACCTTTGATCATCAATGTACTTAGCTAACTAACAGGCTGAACTTCACATGATCACTAACAACCTGCAACTTATTCCATTACAATTTTCTCAATATCCTCAACATATACAACATTTAAGACATTAATGCCAATAGTGTTGACATCAATGAAAACCACATATCAGCAACATCCAACACCATCACACATTTGAACTGAGCCTATCCATAGAATAGGAATCTAAGAAGAGTCTCTAACTGCAATGTGAGTAGTGTGACTATCAGAGAGAGAATCAAGAAGATCCACATCATGAGTCATGTGATGTGAGGAACCAAAATCAAGAATCCAACTATAATGGGTAGAGGAAAAACCTCTTATTGCAAGGGCTTTTCCTTTTCCCAATGAAGAAGACTTCAACATAGACATGTTGTGATTCTTCATAGCTTCCTCCAATGTTGCAAGCCTTGCAAAATAATGTGCATCATTATGCCTTGACTTTCCACAAAAATAATAATTTTCCTTCTTCTTAGACTTGGAAGATGATTCTCCTAAGTTAGAAGAAGGAGGAGATGTAGAATTCTAATCATTCTTCTCCTTAGGCTTGGGGGGATTCTCACCACCTTGAGGATAATCTTCTTAGGCTTCTTCTTATTATTACCCTTTCCCTTAGAAGACTGAGCCATTAGGGCATGACTCTTAGGAAGAGAATCCATCTAGATAAAATTGGATTTCTCCCAAGCCAATCAATCACAAAACACCTTAGAAAAATGAATCTGATAAGTATTTCCTATAGTGTCCATGGTAGAATAGAAGGTGGAAGCAAATACTAAAAATGTACAACACAACTTAGATAGGATCAAGAAGATACACTCTTTATCTATCTTGGCACGACCACATCCTTTCAACTGTGACATAATCAACTTGCACTATGCAAGAAAGTCTTGAATAGTTGGAAAGGCATATGAAGAGAGAGAAGTGAGATCAACTTCAAGCTGCAAGATCCTAAACTAATTGACCTTTCCATACAACTCAACAAGCTTATCCCACACGTCTCTGGCTATTGTACACTTTGTAATATGAAACAACAGATTATTAGAATCATGGAGGGCTATGAATCCTCTCACCTCATCCATTTTGTTGTGATGGAAAAAATTCTCAAAATATTTAGTGAACTCAGGTTGTTTGGCATCTAACATTTTCCAAAGACCCCTAGATCACAACAATTGTGTCATCTTAAGCTTCCATGTGTGATAGTTGTTCTGAGTGAGTGGGTCAATCTTTGGTTCTTCCATGGTGTGCAAATGAACATATATAGACCAAAATGCTACTTATACCCCCCCAAAATGAATAGAAAAAACAATGTGCAATTTCCTAAAATAAACTTTTGCCAAAAAAACACCAAATTGAAGCAAGATATTGTCAATAGATAGCAAAAAAAATTGCTACAACACTTGCAATAGATGGAATTTTTTTAAAAAAAAGAAGAGCACCTCTTTTGTACCATGCAACAAAATCACCAAATGACACCACCAAACTCTCCACACAAGAATAAGTCTCCCATGCAGGCAGAAGTCTCAACACTATCTGAAAAGAGATAGCAATTCCACACACGAGCCTTAACTCAAACAACAAGTTAAGGGTGCCAATAAATAAAAGGACTAGTTTTAATGTACTCTTCACCAATGTGGGATTAAAATCCCAAGTTCATGGCAACACCTAAATGCACGATCCCACCTCCAAAACACACAGTGACCTAAATTAATATTTCAAGGAAACTTTAGAAAAATTCCCAACAATTATGAAAATACCCCCGTGCAAGATTGCAAAGAGATCTTTCATGCCTCAAATAGCGTCCTCAAATCACTTGCCAAAGATTACTCTTCAAGGACAAAAAAATAAATTCCTAGCAAGAGATGCACCTCGAAGAAGAAAAAATAGGCCTCCAAATGCAAAAAAGACAATTGCTCCAATCACCCTTGCAAAAGAGGATGGACGTCAACAAAAAAATGTAGCCAGAGATTTCTCCTTTGCAAAACTAATCATTTCCTCCTTTAGCAAAAAAAATGCACCAAGCCTAGACCAAGGAGTGGTTCCCCGCCATAGCAAATCCAAGAATGGACTAGCTGAGTAAACAACAAAATGGTTCTTTTCAAATAGAAAAGAAAATCGTCCCCTCCAAACTAATATTTGCAACCACCAATCACCGCAAAAATTAGTGCAAATCTACAAAGAATATGGGCTTCAAAAAAAATGCCAAATTGATAAGATTGACCTCCAACAATAAATTAATCAAATGCCAATAAATGGTGATTCAAATGCATCATAATTTAACATTAGCCTAGCACCACCAACAAAAGGAAATTGATTCTTCAAAAGCACCAAAAGAGTACTCCTTCAATGCATAAAATATCCTCCACCAATCAGCAAAGCCTCAATTCTTTCTTGGAAAAAACTCTCAGCCTAGAAGGTGGTTGTAGTAGAACTGCTCTGATACCATGTTGAAGTACCTAAGAGAAACTACACACCAAAATAAACCTTCACGAAAAGAGACAAGTAATAGGATAAGCTATTTCACCAAAAGTAAAAATGAATGCATTGAGACGTGATTATACATAATGTACAAAAGTGCCTTATAGAGGCATGAAAACATGTGACGGGTGCACAACTACCCAGCATAGGAAAAAACCACCTAGTGATTAAATAAATTAAAAAAAAAAACTACCCCTAAGTTAACTTAAGAAAAATGTGAATGGTAAAACCATTCAGTCTAACACCAAGCACATAAGGGGGAGCTAAACCTAATGTGAAAATTTGTCCAGGGTGACAATTTTTTATGCTAGAATTTCTTCCCTCATATTTCATTTAGAAATGAGAAGATTTATTGCATACATTATTAGTTTTGTTTCTTCCTAATGGGAGGAATGTTGTTCGATAGGATTTTATCATCGTTTGTAATCATTATTATGTATCTGCCATCATTGCAAGATATTATGTACATTGAGGGGGGGCTATATGGTCTCCCTTCTTGTCTCTTATTGGGGGAATAGTTACTCATTGTTTTTTATGCTTGTAATTCTTATAGAGATCATTTTGTATTTTCTCTCATTTGTAGAGAATTTTTTCCTATGGATTTTTTGGGTATGTACAGGATCATGATGGGCCAAAAAGTGGTGATATGTAAGTGATATGATGGCCCATGTGGCTAAGGACTTCTTTTTTTACCCAAAATTGATGAAACGAAAAGGGTTTTTAAAGGATATTCTTAGCTTTCTACCAATATAAATTATGCTTTACTTTGAATTTAATAAATAATTATTATTCATTTTCTATTTGAATTATGACTAAAGTCCTAATTGATAGGCTAATTGAAAAAAATCTATAGCTTTCAAATGGTATCACATTTTTTGAATCAAACATCGTCACATTTTATGCTTCACATACTATAGGATTAAAAAAAATTGAATTTCATGAAGTTTTGACCAAGTTAAGGTGGTAACATATGAGTTTTATATTTTTTAAAAGTTGTAATTAAAAAATCATAATTAATTATTTACTTGGAGAAAAATTACAAAAATATGCATCACATCAGGACATGAATCCTCTACTTATATCTAAAATATTATAAAAAATATTATCATTTTATTATGGTTAGGGTGATTGGACACCTACTTCTTATTTTTTAAAATTTAAGTACTGCATTGAAATTTCAAATTTTCACAAAATAGATTTTTTATTTTTTTAAATAAACCTAGTAGTTTAGAAACTAGATTCAATTTTCTACAGATTCTATTCTTACATATTTTTGAAATAATATAGATAACTTATTCAAATTTTTATGTCAAGTTGCCTAACTCTGATTTTTTTGAATTTTTTGCCATTTAAGGGCCAGTTTTTTCCATGATGATCCTGCACATACCCTTTCTCCTTTTCTCTAATTTTTTAGAGATTCATTTTTAATGGGTACCTAAAATGGCCTCATATCCAAAAACCATCTTTACACCATTGCATATTTCAATGTTTTTATGTTCTCCCTAAGTTGTAGATTAGGGGGGTGTTGGTGTGTGTAGGGTATATTACCTAGTCGATTTATATTTAAGGTCATATTCATAATAGTTTACTTAATCTCACTTAGGATAAATTACTAGTTTATGTCTCCAATTATAAGATTAAGGAAAATTTCACACTCTTATGTTGTCCTATGTCTCACCTTGTCCTATATAACCAAGGAGTTATCAGTTTAATATCCTTAATATAATATTCATGTATGCATACTCTATATTTTCATCCTTAATAGAAGCTAATTGTTTTCTCATATTTTTTTATCTCATCTACTTTCATTGAAGCTCACATAGAGAATTATATACCAACTCTAACAAAGATGATGATAATAACTAATATTTACCATCTATATATACCAAATTTATGCCTTGGATGTCAACTAGGATAACTTAGCTACCTATATAGGACTATACTAATGATTATATAATAGAGTTAAGAGTTGATATAGCCACAATATGGCTACTCATAACCTTGTATGACTATAGGATTAAGGGCATACCATGCCCCTCTTTAGAGATTTATTTCCATTAATTTTTATTAACTATAAATACTTTTGAATAATCACCATCCTCCTCCTCCTCATCATCATCATTTTATTCATCTTTTATTTTTTCATCTTGTTCTTATCCTTCCTCTATTTCTTCTTCTTCATCTCCTTCTATATTTATTTCATCTTATTCATCCTCTTCTTTTGATTCTTCTTCCCAAGTGTTCTTGTGATGATCACTTTGCTAGAAATATTTAGAGCCTTGGCTAGAAAATATTCATCAAATCATCACCTTGATATATTTTACCTTTTCATCCATCATTTTCGTGATTTCATCCTTAATGTTGTTGACCTCCACACTTACATCATACAAGGTTATTGTATTCTTCTCCTAATTGATATATCCTCTTTTTATTGACTTCTTCTAGGATTGGTAATATCCCTTCCCTTTTCTATTGTTGAAACCATTACCATAGTGTGATAAAATAGTTTCTAAGAAATTAAATAAAATAAAAGCAGTCAAAATTTTTAGTAAAGCGTAATTCATCCTAGATCTCACTTTCAAAACTAAATGTCTAGTAATTTAGTTGTTTGTAGACATGGGATAAATTTAGTGGAAAACATAACTATCTAATAAATAAAGCAAAATAAAATTAATGAATAAAAAAAATGTTTTATGTTATTAAGGCTTATGTCTCACTTCATAGAAAAGATATCTAATAATTTCATTGATATGTAGTCCTAGGAGTGAAACCTTTGGAAAAAACTATTTTTTTAATCAAAAATTTAGTTTTTATGAAAGTACACCCAAATATATAATTTATAAGCTAGATCATATCAGTCTGTGTAGGATCATGGGGGTCAAAACTAGGCCCTTAAGTGGCAATGAAAATTTAGAAAAACAAAGTTAGGCAACTTGACATAAAAATTTGAATAGGTTATTAACATAATTTGAAAAATATGTGAGAAAAAAAAATGTAGAAAATTAAATGTAGTTTCTAAGATTCTAGTCATTTTTTAGAAAAAAGTAAATCTATTTGGTGAAACTTTGAAATTTCAATGCAGTAGTACTAGATTTTCAGGAAAAAATAAAAAGCAGTTGTATGTTTGACCAACCTAAGTATAAGCAAAAACTAATATACATTTTTGAAAATTTCAATATAAGTAGAGGATGCATGCTTGGATGTGCCACACTTTTTTGTAATTTTTTTGCAAGTAAATAATTAGTTATGAATTTTTTATTAAAAGTTATTAAAAACTATTTTTTTGACCACCATAACTTGGTCAAAAATTTATGAAAATCATTTTTTTTTATCCTATAGTATTGGATGCATAGAATGTGTTGCATCTTTCAGATTAAAAAAAAGTTAAATTATTTAAGAATTGTCTATTTAATTCAAAATTTAAGGCATATCTTATATTGGTGTAAAGCTAAAATTTTCCTCAATAAAACCTTTTTGTTTAAACAAATTCAAATTAAAAAAAGGTCATTAGCCATCTTTTTTTCATATCACCACTTTTTTGATCCCCATGATCTTGCACTCACTCACACATATACTTAAAAATCATTTAAGAAATAGGAAACAACTCACTAAAATTAGAGAGGTTGTGCTTCACAAAATAACCTAGATATTTTTTTTCTAAAAGTTCCCTTGCTTCTTACTGGCATGGTACCAAGATAATCTTATGATATCAATTTTAATGAAACACATTCCACAATAGAATAATATTGTAGAAAACATTATGTAAATAGTTTATAATAATATGCCACTTCAATGTGGATACCCTCAATAGTCTTCAATAAGAACATAATACTCAATATGATGATACTAGCTAACCTCTACCTCCTATACATACCACATTCATTCCTTGAATAAAATTGTAGAAAGCTTGACTATTTATATATAAGACAATATTAAGTATTATAAAACTTAGATAAGAGTTAAGGTAGCCACAAGGCTACTACTCATAACCCTGTGTACCTATAGGATTAATAGCTTATAACATCATAGAGTAAGTATTTTATTTATATTTTTATTTGACTATATATTTTTCAATTATATACTTTATAAGATAAATCATATACTTGAAAACCCTTTAAAGAATAGGAAACAACTCCCTAAAGAGATTGTGCTTCCCAAAATGATCTAGATTTTTTTTCTAAAAATTGCCTTGTTTTTACCCTTGTGGTACC
Organism: Sequoia sempervirens; assembly: GCA_007258455.2. Taxonomy (NCBI): domain Eukaryota; kingdom Viridiplantae; phylum Streptophyta; class Pinopsida; order Cupressales; family Cupressaceae; genus Sequoia; species Sequoia sempervirens. Next base: position 195,516,085 of record VDFB02000013.1, on the reverse strand, counting down.
AAGAAAATGTTGTGACATCAATTGTAATAAAACAATTTTCACAATAGAATAATATTATAGAAAAAAAGTTATGCAAATAATTTAATATGTCACTTCAATGTGGATACACTCAATAGTCTCCAATAAGAAAATAATACTAATGTGATGATAATAGCTAACCTCTACCACCTATATATATACCATATTCATTTCTTGAATAAAATTGGAGAAAGTTGAACTATTTATAGATAAGACAATATTAAGTATTATAAAACTTAGATAAGAGTTAAGGTAGCTTGAAGGCTACTGCTCATAACCCTGCACACCTATAGGATTAAGAATTTTCTACATCTTAGAGTATGTATTTTATTTATAATTTTATTTGATTTAAGTTAAAACTAATATACATTTTGCAATTTTAAAACAACTTATAAAACATGTTTTTAGTCAAATTATTTTGTTGTCAAAAGGACTTTCTCTAAAACAACCTTGCTAGAACACATGCATTTTTTAATTTTACCCCTTGGTTGTTAATTTTTTGAAACTCTACTTTTGAACCACCTTTTCTCCTATTAGAGACATTTTTAGGAAAATCAAAAATATCCTTTGGTAGGTTCATATATATTCAATCCACTTGACTTTAGTTATATATAATTATTTTTTTCATGCACTCAAAATTCAAGTTAATCAAATGGAAAAAATGTTTACTATACAAAAATTGGAGGGCCATCAACCTATATTTTTTAATTCCTTTCAACAATTAAATTATAATGTCAGTTTCTTTTTAAAATATTACAAACATAAATTATTCTTAAAAAGTCATGTTTCATTTGTTTATAACATTTTAAAATTCAAAGCATATATGTCATTTTTAATTATTTCAAGTTACATTGTTGACTTTTGTTTGCTATTTTCTTTATAAAAAGGTGATAACATACTAAAATTTTGCATTTATTATATTATTTGATTAGATTTAGATCACTTAGTTTAGGAAAGTGTCCATTTTTCTCACGTTATTTAGTGAATTTGACTTGAATAAAACACACAACATTCACTTTTACTCGATTTCAAACCACTCTATACACATGTTAAATTCATTGTCATGATCCTTACTTTGACCTATTTAATAAACAAGATCACTACCGTACCAAAGGTTATCCATTCTCTCATCCAAACAAATCCATATCCATAATGGTATCCCACCTCATCCTTATCTACCTTAATTAAAATCCAAATTTTTTACTTTGAAATATTTATTGAATATAGCATTCCTAAATCATTATATGTCTAAATAATTATTAATCAACTTTAATAATCACACAACACAATTGAATTCAGTATAGCTTCAAAATTACATTTATAAATTTAAAATGATTCATTATATTTTTCTATTTAGATTGGATCTATAGAATCATTACAAAATTGTATCATCTTCTAAAGGCGTATGAGACGAGCCTAAACTTTCTTGAGAGAAAGTCACATTATTCTATTTAAATATTAAAAATTAACATCAAAATTTAAAATTTAAAAATTACAAAAAGAAGAAACATTGAAATTTATCTCACTAAATTGGTTTTGCTAGTGGAAGTAAACGTTTCCAAATAAATTTATTGAAGACGCTTGAATAACTGCTGTACACGGCAGAGTACGGTGTATATGCAGTTCAAGCTATTTGGAATGAATCTACACTTTAGATTGTTCAGTTCTGTGAGCCCCATTAGGGGAAGCAAACGCAGCGAGAAGGAATCTATAAAGGTAATGGGATGTTAGCATGATAGCGACTGAACATTCACCGACAATAGGGAGCTACACACGTGTCCTAATTTTGTACGACTGTTTGGAATAATATTCCCATTCAACCCATTCTCTACGAAGAGTACTACAATTATTTCTTGAGATTTGTCCTCATTGTAGAAACCAAAAAAGTTGATGTTAAAGACAGATGTACATCACAACAAACTTAGTGCAAAATCGAACCAAATATTCCTAACGTAATTTTTTTTATGCAAGAATGAAGATATTTCTGAATGGAAAGAAATTATATTATATAGAGATTTTATAGAATAAATTAAGAAATTATGAAGGATTATATATTCATATTAGATATCATTTTTCAATAAAGTTATTATAAATAGAAAGATTCAAAATCAGATTTGATTGTGCCATTTCAATTTAGACGGTGGTGAATGATACAATTAAAGAATATATTAAATTAATTGTTGCATATTTAAATATGTAATAATGTAACTATTGTCTTGTTATTTGTGAATTCATATTTTTAATATATGTATTTTATATTCTAATTTATATTAAAGAGATAACCAATAATATACTATTATTATTTTGATTTTAAATATATATAGTATTTACTTCAAATTTAGATGAAAATATTATTTTATTTATAATATTTAAAGTTTCAAATAACAAATAAAATATTATATTTATTGGGTCAGAGTCTAGTTGCATTGGCTAAAGTATCTTATTATAGCAAAAGCTAACGAGGTCTAGTCTCCCCTTGTCCTTGATTTAGTTTGATTGGTTAAAGCATTCTCTTGCAAACAAGAGGTCATGATGCCTAATCTCACCTTGTCCCCATGGTATTGGTCACGAGGTCTAGTTTATAAGAAGAGATAAAATACAGTCAATAATTTTTCTTCTCTTGATAAAAAACTAAACAATTAATAATAAATACTAAATAATGAAATGGAATAAACTTAGACAAAATCATATCTACTAGACCATTGTGTACGATTTTACTTTAACAAACATCTCAATCCCATTAACATAAATTTATTAAAAGCCAATTCTTCTGACAAATTGTGTGATTTTTTTAACCAGTGAAAAGACTAATTTCATACTAAATATTTAAAGAGCAGTTACACCTTCTCCAAAAAGGATAATAGTACTAGTAGAGTAAGCAAGAAAATCACAGCACGGCAAGTACTAAGCACCAAGAATTTTTAATGGCTGGCTGGTTTTCTAATATCACACCAGATAAATGACAGCAAAAAGTAAAGACCCATATGTTATCTACACGTAAGATTTGGTGGAAGTTGTTCTACTTTGACCTAATTTATCCACTAAATGTATGTTTCATTATAAAGGAATGCATGAATGCAGAGGGCAAAAGAGAAGATAGAAACGTGGAAATGACTCAGTAAGCATTTACCTTGTGGTGAGAAGGTTGTATATGGACGTTTTCTGGACGCGGCGAATGGAGTTGAAACAGTTTGTGTGGAGTGTTGGATGGAGACAGTAGTGGAAGAAATAATGGTGACTACAAAGCTATATTTCTGCTCCATCTTAGCGCACTTTGTATAACATAACAGATGACAAAGACAATGATAAGACAGATGCTTGTAATGGCAGACCATAGAATGTTGTCAGAAAGTACAGTTTTCTTTCACTACATCACGTATCATTTCAAAATGCTCATGAATTAAGAAGATGAAGCAATATAATAATATGACACTGCACTTGTTAGTAAATTCATTTCTAAGAAACATAAAGTAGAATGAATTGAATTAATAAAATAAAGCTGGAGTTTAATATTGTAGGGGTGAAAAGTGGATTTGTTTTTGATTGATTTATTTTTATATGTAATGATTAGTGTATTTTGGTTATATATAAATATTATTTTTGATATTAAAAGGAGGGGAAGGACCTCTGAATTCATAAGTTTAAGTTAAACATACAGAAAATAAAAGGTCATTAAGATTGAGTAGTCAGAAACAAGTAAAAGGAAGTCCACAGACCTCATATACTATCCAAAAAGCATGCAGATCTCATGTACTATTCAAAAAAGTAAAGCAAGCACAAGCCAAAACTACAAAGAAACAGTCGAAACAACAAAACAAAACCTTTTAATTCATTTAAATATATTTAAAATTGATTAAAAATTAAGGCATCAATTTAAAATGTTATAAAAAATATATTAATACTATTTATGCTAATTATTTTATATGTTTTCATATATTATAGTCATATTGTTTAAATTAGAGATTAATAGAAACATAATTTTTTGATATATTAACAATCATTTACAATTTATAAAATATTCATAATAATTTCTCTTACAAAAATATTTAACATCATGACTTTACTATCAACAAACATAAACTAGTATTAACTCTAACATATCTTCTTATCACATCTAAAACTAATTTTACATTAAAACAATTTTAAATATTTAATAAAATCATTAAATGAAAACATATTTGATAATATCGAAAAAAATTCACATACCACATGAATTATTTACTAATATCATTTTTTTTTTTCATTATGAAATGTGGTGACATTTTTATCTAATCTTGAATAAAGTAACAATGTTTATAAATTCTATTTCATTGAATGATTCAATAGATTCACAATTATGGTTGAAACCATGTGACCTACATGTATTGTTCTCATCTTAGTGGAAGAAGCATCTAGAAGATGAAATTTTCATTTTAGCCTATGCATAAGACTTTTTCATTTCACAATTTGATTTTATTAATGATATAATTTTCTTATAAGACGGTCAATTAGATTTCTAATGTCTTTTTTTTTAAACCTTTACACCCTATTTTTAGTCATTTTCATCTACATTCTTATGGGTGAAATCACCTTACATATTAATAATATTTTGGAAAACTTAATGTTTGGAAGTTATTGGACAAAAAATCAAAAATGTTCACTACACATCAAAGATAATTTTTGAATAATTTTCTTCACTTATACCCACATTGTGTGATAGGCTTAACTAAGGCTTCACCACTTTTTTTTGGTGGGTGATTGAAGATGGACAATAGGTGGAATGTTATCAAATTTCTTTTAGATATAGGTATTATTAATAATGAGAGGGGAACTTCCCCATCTCTTAGGATGGATTTATTTATTGATTCATCATCTACAACAATTTTGCATTGGTCCAAGAAGAGCAAGGGAAATTATCCTACTTCAGTTCATGTAGAGAAGATAACCTCTAAGAAAAATGATGCATAATCAAGCACTCTACTAGAAGACCAAGATTTGACTTCTTTACAAAAATATTAGATGGTGGTACAATAGAAGAAGAAAATTACATGCAAAAATATAGGCTTGATTGGCTCATAGATCCTTTACATTAAAATAACTTGCATCTAATTGTAATTATTAAGAAATTAGATATATTTTTATTCATTACTTTATCACTCTCAATATTTTATTTTAAATATTTTTATTTCATCTCCTCTAAATATGATTTAATAGATCCTATAATTTGAAAGAATTATATTCAATGTATAATAATAACAATATGAAAATAATAATAAACATTTTTATTTTCTTATTTCCATAGGTATATCAATAACATAAAATTGTTCATAAATCAAATTATGATTACACATATTTATTAAACTTAAAAATATATAGCAAATAACATAATTAATCATCATTTCTCTATCTTAACCATGAATTCAATTAAAAGAAAATTAATTATAATTAATTATATTATAATTATCTTGATAAAAATTTCAATGAAATTAGAAATATTATTTGAGATTTAGTTTTTAATTATTTATTTATTATCTCATATTTTTAAAAATTAGTTACATTGTAATTACTATAATAAAACAATTATCAAGAGAAAACATATTAATTAAACACAATGGATCAGAAAATTACTCCTTATTGATTTTATTATAATTATTAAAAATTAATTAACGTTTATTTAAAAATTAAATTTAAGAAAATAATTATGAAGTAAATAAAATGGTTAAATCAATAGGGATATTTTTATACACAAGCTTTTTTTGGAAATGCAAATTTCACACCATTTGATCAATAATTCTAGAACCATAATTGACTCATTTTGCTTGGTGTCTTTTTTCAAAACCCCCACATTGACTCCAAGTTATCCCATTTGAGAGTCTCTAACCCCTTGTGTCTCTTTTGTGGACAACACAAGTCTTTCAAAAACCTTTTCTAGTTTTTCCTTGGAACTAGATACATGATTTTTGTAAGCCATTTAGGTTATAACCTTTTATTCACATATGGCTCTTTTAGGGGATTGGCCTAACATTCCCACAAATTCAATATGATATTTCATGCTTTCAAGGTGGATATTCTATATAAACCATGGAAACATAGAAATTTTACTATTTTTAAAAATTATTCTATGGATCATTATTTTTTCTATATACTAAACCTATAGCTTTTTCTAATATTTTACTACAAATTCAAGAGAAATCCAATAAATTTTCACTTTAGCTATCTCACTTATATGTCATCTTAGATCAATGGCATTATGACCATTGTGTTGTCACTAGAGTTCATATATCTCTCTCCTCATTTAAGGATTGCTCCTCTCCTTGAGGGCACCACCGTGGGCATAGCTTTTCTACCCACAAAATCTAGGATAGTCACTCACATTATTCTCCTTCTACTTAAAAAATGGGTTGTGGTGAGTGGGGCTATTCATGACCTACTATTTAGTGCTTTTCCTCTCTACCACCAATAGGAGGAACTTTTGGATGGCTTATAGGAGGCACTAATAGATGGTTTGACTCCAATAACTTCCCTCATGTTATTTCTCTTAGTCACGCAAATACCAAAAATACTCAAAATGATAATAATAAGGAAAAGGATAAGTTTTGTTGGGATCCTCCTATGACCACTTTGAACTAGGCTATAATGTATGGGAAAATTTAGATGCTTTGGATCCTCCTCCTCCCCCTTTTCTCTAGCTCTCATCATGTAGTTTTTTTTTTTTTTTTTTATGTTCCAGGTTACTAACCTATTTATACTTTAGGGGTGTGACTATTTCCATTCACCTTTTTAAAAAAAAATATGCGTAACACTAATTTATAAAATGAGAATATAGAGAATTATTCATAAAAAATAAAAAAATTATTTTATAATATTTTTGAAGTAAAAAATAGTTCTTAAGTAAATAAAAATAGATAAATTCTAAAGCTTATAGAAATGAGGTACAAAAAAAGTGTAAAAAGTGGCTATTTTTTTAAAATCTAAATATAAACATGGATTAGTAAATTGATATGCATGCACTGAGAATTTGAATATGTAACCAAAACTAAATTTATAGTTTCTAAATTATTATTTAAAAAAAAATAGCTAATATTAAAAGAGTCAAATATTGTTTAGACATAAAAGTGTTGTTATTTTTATTACTAAAATATAGAATTTTGTTCATCTTTGTTTCCCTATATTTTTATTTCATTTAGTATTTTTAAACCATTTTGTTAAATATATAGTTAAGAGTGAGTACTAGAATTTAAGTATATTATTTATATTTTATATTTAATTTTTTAATAAAAAATTATATATATATATATATATATATATATATATATATATTTTATAAAATATTTTATTTTATATTTTTTTTATAATTTTTTTAAGATGATTTATTCTAAAATTGAATTACTATAAAACATAACATACATTATTATGGAAATCACATTGAAAATTAAAACCCCAATCCAAACATATTCCAAATCAAAAAAGAGAAGGAAAAAATGTGAGTGCATTATATAATGTGAGTGCATTAAATAATATATTTATATTTTCAAAATGTGATTTTTTTATGCTTTAAAAATGTAATTTTGTTTTGTGGCACATAAAATTATATCATGTTTTATGTTCAATAAAACATTGTTTAAGAAAATATGATAACATTTTATAGAATATAAAACATGATTACATTATCACATGAAATTTACCAATCCATAACATGATCATATTTTGACCGAAATCACTAATTTGGTAACATTTTTTTCTCTCAATTCTATGAACTTGGTTCAAATAAAATATAATAATTCTTAAGCAATTGTAAACTAAAATAAAATTATTTAAGACTAATTTCCAAGTAAATGTACTATTTTTTAGTGTCAAGAGGCATTCTAAAATAAAATTAACATGATCATGTACATAAAAATTAAAATATGATAAATTTATAATAAAATAATTTTTATATAATTATAAAATATATGAAATAAATATTAATAAATAAAATGATTGTTAAGTAAATAAAATAATAAAAATATATCAAATAAAATACCACTTAAATAAATAATAATCTAATACTAATATATCTCTTATACTTTATAATCTATTTAAGATGTATATCTTAGAAAATGGTTACTTGCTATTTTTAGTTACCCTCTCAAATTTTTGATATAATACATTATTACATTATAGAAAATATTAAACTTAAATTAAGATTAATGTTTTATTTTTACTTGTGAAATAAATAATTTTTAATTATAATTGTGAATAATTATTATGTAATATTTTGTTCATAAATGGAAGTTAATATGTTGAAATGTTTATTAAATTAATGTAAGAGAAGATATGAATATAAAATATGATATAAAATAATTTGTAGGAAAGAAACAAAACAATAAAATAATTGATCATACCATTATGATGTAATATTAAAATGAAAAGAGAAGATGTGAATTTTTTTCCTACACTAATATAATAGAAGAAATGGATAGAAAATATCATCTAAAATATTTTTTAAGAAATAAGTGCATAATTAAATCATTTGTCATAATATAATGATGTATCATGGAATGTCCTTTAAAAAATGAATCTCCAAACTTCAAACCAATATATTAACTAGCATCAATATTGATTAGTATACAATCCAAACAAGGAAACTTCACAATAATAACAAAATACATTGTGAATTTAATCTCAAACAGCTAATAAATACAGATTTAATATATGAAACTACCAAAGGGTAAATATAAAATATTGAAAAAGTACCAATCAAAAGTGACCACAAATGTGTAATCAAATTCCAAAGCTGAAATCTCAAAAGAGTTTGAATGATAAATAAACATAATGTATTTCTTACTCACATTAGAAGACCTAATTTATGTTATTAAAACCTTGCAAAGATATTTTAGTATAGTCATAATTAAATTATTGATCAAAATATGTAACTCTCTCTTATAAATCTCTTGTGTTATAAATGTTCTTACATCATTTATTTTGAGGAATTTAAGATTGAACCCATTTTTTATTGAATATTTCACAAAAGTCTATATCCCATTTAATGACTTTCATAACTAAATATAACCATTTTAATAAAAAAAAATAACAAATTAATTAACTTATCAACATTAAAAAAATAATAAATATCTTTCTAAAACAATAGTACTCTCAATAACCTTTTATTATTAAAATTTAGATATTCCTACCATAAAAATCTTTTTCTATAAAGCACTAAAATTTGAGTTAAAGTATCTTTATGATCTTGTCAACCAACTTCTATTATTTGTTTGAAATTTATATAAAAAATATTTATATTTCTAAAACAATAGTACTCTAAATAACCTTTTATTATTAAAATTTAGATATTCCTATTATAAAAATGTTTTTCTATAAAGCAGTAAAATTTGAATTAAAATATCTTTATGATCTGAACTTCTATTATTTGTTTAAAATTTATATTAAAAAATTCATTGAGGTGCAACTTGTGATGCTATACTTGATGGAGTTACTAGAATCTCCTTTTTCAAGAGGTTGGAGTCACACAAAGACTCCATTTCATTTATAAATTTTAATAAAAGTACATACCCTTTTTAATAAAGTATCCCCACTCCCATTTATTTATAAAGTCTGATTGATGTACTCTCCTTTCTCAGACAATCCACAATTGTCTCCCCTTATTGACAAGATTTGACAAAAGCTTTCCCAACAATCTTACTGCATGGTATTCGATGGACGTTTCACATCAATTCTGCATGCTGAAAGGATTTAGTTCACCGTCCACCTTCTATCACGCCAATCATATACATGAACAATCCATGATTTCTGCAACTAGTTTTCCCCACTTTTATGATTTATTATGTTTGAAATACCTTTGTCTGCAACAGCTTCCCCACCAGCTTCCATATTTTCAGGCTGGTTCTTGTCAGTATTAGATTGACAGGTGGGAAGCATTTCTGAGCTAGTTAAAGCAGGGACCTTTATGTCCTTCACTTTGCCCCACAAAACACCATACAATCCCATTACTATCACCACTCCTCCCACCACGCTGAAATGCATAAAATTAAATTAAAACAACTTGCGTGTTATGTTATAGTACTTATATTCAAACAAAAGAGAAGAAAAAACAAACCTGCCCAAGTAGATTCTCTGATGAAGAATAATGGAGTCCATGATTGCTGTAATTATCATAGTCAATGGAATGAATGCAGTAGCGAATACAGGTCCTTTTGTCTTCATACATAGTCCTTGAAAATAATATGCAATCCCTGTTCCTATCACTCCCTGAATTCATTAAAAACATAATGTTCCTGTATTTAAATGTTGGTATCTCAAATATTTTATGTAAGATAGGGTTAGATTTAAACAATATATTTTAAGCTTTGATTTGTTTAGGTGATTCATCGAAATTACACTAATTTCACTAATAAGATCCCTTATTAGTGTGATTTAAGATGAGCGGTCTAAACCAAGCCACAAAATAAATTAAAGGAAGAGGTCAAGTCAATTGTTTACGTAGGGAGATGTCCAACTTACAGAATACACAGCTGTAATAAGGTTCATGTCGAAACCAACTGCCCAGGCAGATGGACGTCGTTCAATAGCCAAGGTTATTACAATTGACTGTAACGAGCCCATCAAGCATATTAAGGTGACAAGGGACAGTTGTGCAGGATACTTCTTGAGAACTGAAGCCTGATTCCATGAATGGTACAGATTGAATTAAGCTTGAACAACAAGGCCTAGAATATATATGATATGTTTGTTTTATTGATTATAAATGATAAGTAGAACTAGTTACCTGAAAAACAAACAAGCATGCCCAAGAAAGGGTTGACGTAATTAAACACAGGCATCCTTTGAGCATATCTTTATTAGTATTATGAGAGGCAGAAGCATTTGAAGAATGATAATGGCCATGTGACGACCAAGGCATGGGTAGAATAGATCCTTTGTACAATGTCATCAGCATTGCACCACTCACACACACTAGTGTTCCCACTATCTTTGCTTGACTGCGTATCTTTCGAATTCTTATCTTCTCCATTCTACATAATGCAACAAACTTTAATTCTATGATATAAAATACATAATATATAGCAGAATGCAATAGTATTGAGTGATTACCTGAATATGAGAGCAATCACAAAAGTAGTGGCAGGAAGTATGTTATTTAATGCAGCTGCGAATGTGGGAGAAGTAAATTTCAAACCCAAGTAATAGAAATTCTGATCAAGTACAGGCCTGCCAATATAAAGTTCTCTTCCATTAGAAGCCGTGCTAATTATGATAAAACAGGTAAGGGTAGAAAGGAAAAAATCAAAGAAACCTGCATATTTACCCCAACAAACCAAGAGCAAAAATCTGACAAAATATGATAAAAGTCATTTTGGGTCTCAACTTCCTGCAATTCAATTCATTGGGACAGGCTATCAATTAAGCACATATAGCTAAGAAACAAATAAAAATCTTTATAGTGTAAAATAGTTTGTTTACGTAGATAAATAAATACCTTTCAAGGAAGAAAGCAAAAGGAGCAAGGGCAACTGTGGCAACGATGTGTCTGTAGACTACCAGAACAAAGTGATTCATTCCATTGTTAAGAGAAACCTTAGTAATTATGGCCATCCCTGCGTACCCCAACTGCAAGCTTGCCATTGCTATGTAAGGCTTTGCTTTATCAAACATCTCCATTCCTATTGAAATAAGTTATTAAGAATTCTTTTTAAGAATTCCTTTCTCTAAGAACAACTATGTTGTGCTTCACTTCAAGCACAATGTTTGCATGGTTACAAATAAATCAACTTTTATTGACAAACAAGATTCGAAGAAGGCACAAAACAGGGGGAAGCATCTTTTAAAGCATTAAACTTTTGTTTCCCTTTGACCCAAAGTATTCTCATGAGAAAGACAAGCATTTAATAATTATGTAATTGAAATACATAGAGTAAAAGCAAATGAGAGCAAAGCAATATGAAGATATGTGCAAATGACTCAGTTAGCATTTGCAATATGGAGGGGAACACAGCATACAGTTTTTCCCTCTTCCTGGACGCGGCAAATGGAAAAAAGAAATTGGCTGTAAAGAGTGTTGGATGTATAGAGCTGTGGAGACATTAGTGGTTGTTAAATTCAATATTCTTCTTTATAGAGATTATATAAAGGCAAAAGCAATGACAACTCGCAAGACAATGGATGCACCAACTGGCACACTATGGAATTTTATCTTAATTATGTCCCAAATTATAATTTTCTTCACTATGTCTATAAACTTCAAATGCAATATCATTTTAAAATACTGGAGAATCAGCAAAGAAATCATTTCAGTACGCTCAAGAACTTAACTTTGGAATTATTTCATATTGTATAAGGACACTTGTTTGTTTGTAGCCAACATGTAAAGTGGGAAATCATAACCCATTATCAATAATCTAGGGTCAAAAATCTCCTAGCTATCTCACCATTGTGACAAATGTAAGAATGAGTACAATTTAATAAGATGCATATATAGATAAATTAGTATAGATTAATTGTTGATTATTGGGATTGATAAATTTACTCAAAGAATTTAATAATTATGTGATTGAAGAATGCATATGTCTAAAATCAAACATGCATATATTAAACAGAAATTTTTTTTGTTGATAAATGATCAAAATTTAAGTTGTTTTTCTCATCTATTTAAATTCATGTTCGTGGATGAAAGTTGAGTTTACAATCACATATTTATCTTTGAAGTGTAAAGTTGACACTATTCAATGTAAAAATCTACTCTATTGTTTACCAAAATAAAATGCTTCTACTCTTTTATTTCTTGATATATGAGGGTTGAAAGTATTTAAGAATACCTTGAGAGGAATGTCATTGTGTCAAAAAGAAATGTGTTATTCAAGATTCACCCCTAGAAATTTGTACAAAGTTGGAAGACACAAAGCAAGCCTTTTGAGTTGATAACTTGATATATGTAGATTTTTATTTCTTTTAAGGAACCAAATAATTTTTTTTTGGTATTGATTGTTCCTTTAATGGTATTAAATGAGAGAGAACTTGTGAGTTCTACATAATTTTTTATCAATGATAATAATTTCCTTTAAATACCAGCACAACATAATAATTCATAAAACATGTATCTACCTATCCTGGGCCAGGAAGAAAAAAGGACAAGTCATCTAGTTTTAAAGATTAAATTTTAGAAAGCAAAGAGTCAAGTCTACAACTATTTGGTAAATCTCACAACCACAAAATATGTCCACATATGAATAGATAGTGAGATCCAGGTGACTAATTTCTATATAAAGGTAGAGGCATAGTTAAATGCCATCAACATGGAAGACTAACTTGAATATATCAAAGTACGTATGTCTAAGGAAAAGGTAGAGGCTAAATATGTGCGGATGTCTGTGTATATGGATGAAAATGGCAAGATAAATGAGCTCAAATTCGTATAATATTATACTATTTTTCTATATGTACATGTACTAATATTTTTCTCATGTGGGCATAAAACTAAATAGAAAATGACATTGGTATGAAAATTTCACCATTATATTTGGGCCCAAATTTAAGCTACATGTGAATCCTAAAATGATTGGAATTCAAAGTATGTATCACTCATAACAAATGCACATAAAGTAAGTATTCAAATATTAAAAATTATGAAAGGAGTTCATAAATAGTAATGGACCCTTTAAGGTGGCATTGTTCCCTTTAGTATGTTCTCTCCATGGCAACTTGTAAAATAGAGGAAATGAGTGCAATGGGTAGCTTTTGTCATAAAAGTTAAAATTAGGTAGAAAATAAGGACTTGGAAACTATAGATAAGAAAATAGGTATAATATAAAATGAATAAAATCATGAAAATTCTCCCTATTTGAATGTTGATAGGGTATTTTCTGTGTTGTAACCATGAGATAGAAAGATGCATAATGTACAAGTCATGTCATATGACAAAGATTTATATGTTTATAGTGATGAGTCTACATATAACACATATTAGTACCTAAAAGCTCAACATATAATGCAAGGAATTGAAGGATAGATCATATATTATCACTAACATTAATACTATGTTAACCTTTCAAGTTATGATAAGAGAGAGAAATATCACACAAGAAAATAAGTGTTAAATCTATTAAAAATAATGTAAGCATATGGACCATGTAAACACATAGAAATATGAATACATCATTTTACAAAAGAATTAATATAAATATATTGATAAATTGTGGTAAGTATATATATTTTTGAGATAGCATTTAGAGAGTAATATTTCTCCTACCAGAGGAAATAAGAATGATGAAATAGCCATTAGTTTCCAAGAACAAAAAATGTAAGTACACAATGAAACATAAATGATAAATACCCCCAATGTGGTGTTGAATATCATGAGTTCACAACAATATAGGTAAAGTGATATGTATTTAAAAGATATGTATATGAATAAGTTAATTTATTGGGGAAGGTATGAAACCATCAGTCTAAAAGGAAAATCTAGTAAGGATATGGCTATGAAATCTTAACATTGCACTATACCCAATCTAGGTCTACAACTATGAAGTATAACACATATGAAGATGGAAAACATGATATCCCAAATATAAATGATTTTCGAGCTCTATGAGGTAGGAAAAACTTCGTATGCTTGACACTCATAGACATTGTTAATGCAAGATAATGTAAGGAATGTTCAAAGGGATTTTTCTTAGTTCGTGCAAGGTCTCATCTTAGGGAACATTGTGCTTAATGTCTCCAAGAGAGGACATGTCAAAAGAAGTATCACTCTTTTGGATGGAATCAAGCCCAATGACACCACCAAGAAAAAGATGCTTCGCAAGAAGAAAGAAATCACGCAATGTAATGTGAGTGGCGATGTATGCCCCCACTTTAAAGTGGTTGCAAACACCAGTATTGTCATAAATTTTGTTAAAGTAGAAGAAGGAATAAGAAGACATGAGACCTTACTTAGAAAGCCCTATGCCAAGTCATATGTTTCCAATAAGCTAGATCATCAAAAAGGTAGTATGTCACATGCGAGCCAACTTAAGACATGTCGTCCACATCCCAAGCTTGCTCTTATATGTTCATGAAAGGTTAACTACTATCCAAAGGAGGCAATGACAAGTGACATACGAGGACAAGGCTACCAAACCCCTTTCCCGCATTGAGTACTGAACACTTGGGTGAGCCCAAAATCATTAATGAAATGTATGCTAGAGTGAAAATCAGTATCAATTAGAGGAATTAGGTGCCCCCACAGAAGGAGGAATACAAAACTCCCAAAAATGTTGGATTTTACTACTCAAAGCTTTACATTCATTAGGGTGATCCCACAATACCAGTTTACAATTTTTGGCCAAACTAGACACTAAACTATTTTTTTCTATCTAAATCTTCACTTTTGGGAACCTATAGTGGCTAAACTCTCAGGAATTTGAAGATGATGAAATCTAGTGATTTGTGACATTTTTTTTTGTAGATTATAAATATATATTTTTAAAAAAATTGGAATTAGATTACACTTCTTTTTCCATCTCCTTTGAAAACTAGTTTTTTTAGTAAACACCATTTTTTACAAGTGGCGCTCATTGTATAACACACCTTTTTTTTCATGAAGGATAAAATTCTATTTTTTTCTAATTTATATTTGTAACTATGATATCTAGTGCTTCGTATTGAACATTTCTTCCTTAATCAAGTTTCAAAGTAAAACCAATTATAATTCAAACATAGGCGGACTGTATAACACATAAATTTTTGTATGAATTGAAATTTAATATTTGTTTTTGTTGGATTAAAGAATTTAATATCTTTTGCACTCATATTTAAAAAAAAAAAAAATTGATAATATTCTATTTTTCCACATGTGCAGAACAAAAAGCTTGGTTTTCGGTGAAAAACCTAAATTCACAAGAAATAAAAAATAAATGTAATAATAAAACTAAATTTATTTAAAATTATACTTTTTGGGAAGCTTATAATAAGGACTACATACTTAAAAAAGTAAAATTAGATGAATTCATTTGATCCCCCAAAAGGTAAATCAAAAGTGGTTTTTAATCAGCATTTTGATAGGTGTAAAGGAGAATATGTTATAGGCATGGTTTAAAACTAGTGGGGTTCTATCCAAGGGGGTTTGATCTAAGGTAGTTTTATCAAAACCTCTTCAATTGGAATGATTTAAATAAAAAATTTAAAGGTTTAAATAATTATATTTTCTAAAAATATGTGATTTCACCAAAAATTAGAATCTCCCATAAATTATAAACTAACTTTGTCGGATCACCCATTAGTGGAATGACCATGAACTCTATGATAGGAACAAAATAAAGTTTT
This sequence comes from Sequoia sempervirens, assembly GCA_007258455.2. Taxonomy (NCBI): domain Eukaryota; kingdom Viridiplantae; phylum Streptophyta; class Pinopsida; order Cupressales; family Cupressaceae; genus Sequoia; species Sequoia sempervirens. The sequence continues at coordinate 195,499,792 of VDFB02000013.1, read as the reverse complement.
GTAATAGAATTTATTTAAATTTCTTGGAGGAAGGGATATCAAGTGATCTTGGAGGAGTCTCGACAAGATACCCTCTTGATCTATGGTAGAAGGTATTTCTTGATTGGGTATGTGTAGGATCATGATGGGCCAAAAAGTGGCAATATGATGGGTATGTGTCTAGCAACTTTTTTTATACCCAAAATTGATGAAACAAAAATGGTTTTTAAAGGATATTCTCATCTTTCCACCAATATAAATTATGCTTTACTTTGAGTGTAATAAGTAATTATTATTCATTTTTTATTCAAATTATGACTAAAGTCCCAATTGATAGACTGATTGAAAAACATCTATAGCTTTCAAATAGTATCACATTTTTTGAATCCAAAACATGCGTCACATTCTATGTTTCACATAATATAGGATTAAAAAAAATAAAAAAATGAATTTCATGAAGTTTTGACCAAGTTAAGGGGTTACACGAGTTTTATATTTTTTAAAAGTTGTCATAAAAAAATTATAATTAATTATTTACTTGGAAAAAAATTACAAAAAAATATGCATCACATCAAGACATGAGTCCTCTACTTATATCTAAAATATTATAAAAAAATATTATCATTTTATTGTGGTTAGGATGGTCAGACAGACACCTACTTCTTACTTTTAGCTTGAAATTTAAGTACAACTGCATTGAAATTTCAATTTTTCACCAAATAGATTTTTTTTAAACAAACCTAGTAGTTTAGAAACTACATTCAATTTTCTACAAATTCTATTCTTACATATTTTTAAAATAATATAGGTAACTTATTCAAAATTTTATGTCAAGTTGCCGAACTCTAATTTTTCTGATATTTTTGCCACTTAAGGGCCTATTTTTTCCATGATGATCATGCACATACCCAATTATGTGATAAAGATATCTCTTGCTTAGATGTACAAGATGTCATACCTACGCAAGAGTCTTTATATTGTGATATTTTTTTATCTCCTTTACAAGAGCGTGTAAAATATAACAAATTCAAATCATTAACATTTTGTGAGATGACATTGACATTAAGCGAAGGAGTAATTGTTCATTTGACTTTTTGAAAAAAATAGTCAAGACCACTAGTGTCTATCACTTCAAGATGCTTTACAATGAAATTTGAATTAGAAGAATGTTGTGTGAGAGTGTTGGTGTTGATTGAAGGCTTGGAAATTTCAATCAAAGGACAATAACTAAGACCATGAGTGGTTTATTGTCAGATAGGATCTATAGGGTTGCAGATACCTTGTTCATCAGTGCCACATCCTTTTCCACTATAGCCAAGTTGTTTCATAAGCTCATACCCTTTTCCATAAAGCTTTGTCATTGCTTTGCGATTAGATGGTGGTTGGTGATAAGCATTGTCAAAGGTGGTCGTGTAGTGTATTTCATTGTCTAAAGTGGTCGAGGTGGATGCTTTCGAAGGGTCATCTACATTTTTGTTTCCCTTATTTGAATATTTGTGTATGATCTTGTATTCGCCCATGAATTCATGTTTGAAATCCAAGGAACCCCAATCATCTTCTAATAGCTACGTGACTTGTTCAAGATGTTCTTTGTTGTTTTGTTTTATGGGTTCCACTAGTGTAGTTGATGTTGATGTGTTTAAAGAATTTTCTTCTTTTTTTTCTCAATTTGTAAGAGGGTATGCGCAGGATCATGATGGGCCAAAAAGTGGCAATATGATGGGTATTTGTAGGGTATGTGATTAACGAATTTTTTTTACCCAAAATTGATGAAACAAAAAGGGTTTTCAAAGGAGATTCTCAGCTTTCCACCAATATAAATTATTCTCTACTTTGAATTTAATAAATAATTATTATTCATTTTCTTTTTGAATTATGACTAAAGTCCTGATTGGTAAGCTGATTAAAAACACCTATAGTTTTCAAACAGTATCACATTTTTTAAATCCAAAATATGCATCACATTCTATGCTTCACATACTATAGGATTAAAAAAAATGAATTTCATGAAGTTTTAACCAAGTTAAGGTGGTCGATGTCATAGGTTTTATATTTTTAAAAGTTTTAATAAAAATCATAATTAATCATTTACTTGGAAAAAAAATTACAAAAAATATGCATCACATGGACATGAGTCCTCTACTTATATCTAAAATATTATCAAAAAATCTTATCATTTTATTGTGGTTAGGGTGGTCAGATAAACACCTACATCTTATTTTTTCCTAAAATTTAAGTGATACTGCATTGAAATTTCAAATTTTCACCAAATGAATTTTTTGTTTATTTAAATAAACCTAGTAGTTTAGAAACTACATTCAATTTATTCGATTATATTTTTACATATTTTGAAATAATATGAATGACTTATTCAAATTTTTATGTGAAGTTGCCTAACTTCTGATTTTTCTAAAGTTTTGCCCTTAAGGGCCCTATTTTCCATGATGATCCACACACCTAGGACACTGGGTATATGTAGGATCATGATCGGCCAAAAATGGCAATATTATGGGTATTTGTAGGGTATGTGGTGATGACTTTTTTTTACCTAAAATTTGTGAAACAAAAGGGTTTTTAGAGGAGATTCTCATCTTTCCACCAATATAAATTATGATTTAATTTGAATTTAATAAATAATTATTATTCATTTTTCTATTAGAATTACAACTAAAGTCCTAATCGATAGTTACTGAAAAACATCTATAACTTTCAAAGCGTTCACATTTTGAATTTGAAACACAATCACATTCTATACTTCACATACTATAGGATTAAAAAAAGAAAAAAGAAAATTTTGAAGTTTTGACCAAGTTAATGGTCAAACATACAAAGTTTTATATTTTATAAATTTGTAATAAAAATTCATAATTAATTATTTACTTGGAAAAAAATTATAAAAAATATACATCACATCGAGCATGAGTCCTCTACTATATATAAAATCTTATAAAAAAATATTATCATTTTATTATGGCTAGGGTGGTTAAGGCAGGACACCTACTTCTTATTTTTTCCCGAATTTAAGTACTACTGCATTGAAATTTCAAATTTTCACTAGATAGATTTTATTTATTTTTAAATAAACCTAGTAGTTTAGAAACTACATTCAATTTTTTACAAATTCTATTCTTACATATTTTTGAAATAATATAGATAACTTATTCAAATTTTTACGTCAAGTTGCCTAACATTGATTTTTCTGAATTTTTTGCCACTTAAGGGCTTGTTTTTTCCATGATGGTCCTGCACATACCCCACTATCAGGTTCAAGATCAATGTCAAGTGTGTGGATTGTGTTGTTTTAGATGTATTTCATTTTGTGATGAAGAGTGGAAGGCACACCTTTCATTGCTTGAGTCCACTATCTACCTAAGACAAGATTACATGAAAGTTCATAAGGCATAACATGGATTTGTGTATTCAAGGTGGCCACTCCAACGGTAAGAGGTATAATGATCAACCCTAGTAGTTTCTTTTTTACATTGTCAAATCCCTTAATAGATAGAGAATTAGGTCGAATGGTTGATTGATCAATGTCAAGCCTATAAATGAGGGTCACACTACACACATTAAGGGTAGAACCGGTATCTACAAGAGTTCTCTTTATCCCTTTTTGTTTGTATTGTGCTATGATCATGAAAGATTCATTTTGATTTTGTACATCCAAAGAGGGAAGTTCACTTTTGTGGAAAACAATGTCAACATGTAGTCCTTGAATCATGGCTATAATATTAGTTGTGGCACATTAGAAGGGATAAGAACTTGTTGTAAGGCTATTTGGATCATGTTGTGATAGTGAGGAGAGGATTGAATAAGGTCCCATAATGATATCTTAGTAGAAGTATTGTTAAGTTACTTGACAAGATCATACTCCTTGTGACTTGGAAAGAAAGGGTTAGGTGGGATAGGATTAGGAAATTGTAATGGTGTCAGGGTTGGATGCAGTGGTTGCAGATTGTTTCAAGTGTTATACGTATGAGCAATGTTATTATGACTCAGTTGCTATAAAATATTATTCTGAGGAGGGTAAAGGATAAGTTCAGGTTTATTGTGAGCTGGTTGTTTATGTGAAGATGGGTAGATAATTAGAGGTTTGTTAGGATGTCACATAAGGTATGTATGAGGTCCATTGATTGAGGGGGATCTAATGGACACTTGTGTATTCATAACCTCACCGGTCTTGGTTTGATGTATCTCTAATAAAGGGAAATCTAGAATCACATTTTTATTGAGGGAAGACACATTATTATTGTTTTCATTTTCTAGCACCATGATATTCTCCCTAGGAGAGTGTTTAGGAGAACAACAAGCCACATGTTCTTGACAAGTAAGGCTTGATTCTCCCAAAATGACTTCATTGAAAATAGGGGAATAAGCAATGATGGGATTATCAAGAGGGGGATGATTAGGAGAAGGTGTTAGTTGAGTGTCCATTGTATTTAAGGTCTCATTCTTTTGTGCCATGTTATCTAACCTAGTAGGAGAGCTTGTAATATTTTCATCCAAGTTTGAAGTTTGTAAAGTAGCTTCATCACAAGTGGGGGAGGCATCAAGAGGAGGACCACTATGATTTTCAAATAGATTATCCCAAATGGGAGGAGCATTAGGGAAGGGAGGATCAAGGGTTTCATGATTCTTAATAGGGATGTTTTCTAACACCAACCTATCTTCTTTACATTGAGGAGGGATATTAGGAGATGGAAAAGTTTTATTGTCATGGTTATGGAGACTAGGTAAGGTGATATTTAGAAATGTGTCTATGATCTCAACCTCTTGTTGTCTAACATATTTCAAAGGGGAATGAGGATATGGAAAATCAAGAACCTCAACACTTGTATCTTCCTTCACCAAGATACCTTCATCACTAATAGGAGAGGTATCAAGAGAAGAAAAAGTATGATTTTTATGATTGTCTACACTACCATTCACACCAATGGGAAATGTAATGGTTTGGTCTAAGCTATGACTAACATGTTTCTCATTATTGTAATCAAAATTAAACTCATAAGAGGGGATATTGTTCTTATAAAATCCATGTTTAATCAAATCAAAGACACATCTTGTGAAAAAGAAAATGCTATGAAAAAGTAAATAAAGTGCAATGCTATTTTCAAATGTAAAACAAAGTAAGTTGTTGATTACATGTTATGCAAAAATGCAAATGTGAAATTGAACAATGCATGAAATGGGCTAACATAAGCTAGATCTAATGGAATTCATGTTACAAAAACTTAGCTAACTGATATAGGTAGGTAATGGTACCAAAAAGAAGCTTAAAAACAGGGTTTCTAGTTCTATAAAGGGTGGTTTCAGGGGTGAAAATGGATAGATTCACCCAAGGTGGAAAATGAGTTCCAGAATGGACATTTTTTAGAAGTTTCAAAAAAATTTAAGTGATTTTTGTGTTTTCTGAGTTCTATGATGTAGACCTAAGTCAAAAATGTAGAATTTCAAAAAATTTAAATGAATTTAGATGTCAAAAATGCAACCTAAATGCACTTTTACATGAATGCAAAATTTGAAAACTAGCATGCAAATGAATCCATGCAAACCCTAGTGCAAGATCAATGCGAGCCTAGATCTATGATGAAGGAAACCAAATAATTTTTTTTTTTTTAAATTAGGTTCTCCAAAATGAACCATCAATTTTAATAGTTAGGAATGTTATGTCTCTTTTGCTCAAATCGAGTCTTTCACCTAAAGGAAAGAGATAGATCTCACACCACAAATCTAGGTGGTTCACTCAAACTAATGAAAGTACAATGAAATTATGCCTATATGCAATTATCTAGATTAAAAAAAATAATATAAGTTATTGATTGTTAAGTGAAAACTATTGAAATGCTACTTGTTGGAAAACACATTGTGTAATACAAAAACACCTAGAAATGAAAGTAAACTACAACATAAATTAATGAAATTGAAGAAGTGCACCTGTAAACTTGTTGGAGGCTTGAAATAAGTTTTGAAATTTTTTTTATCCTAAATTTTAGGCCTAGTGGGACTCATTCACCTTTCTGGGTGAATCAGTCCTAGTTCTGTGAAACTGTTCTGGAGCCCATTTTAGAGAAATGGGTATCCAAAAAAGCAAAAAACCAAAATAAATCTTGGAAGTGGGACTCATTCACCACCCATGGTGAATTATTCTACTTTTTAATTTTTGAAGATTCAAAGGTGGAAACAGGAGTGTTCGGTCTGCACTTTTTGCTCCTCCAGGTGTCCAACTCTGAAACTGTCAAATTTGGGTCTAGAAGTGACTTTTTGTGGGTAATTTGACTTATCCAATGAAGAGATGACTTGAAAAAAATTTCAATGCAATATTCAATGATTTATAAGCCTCCAAGATGTCCAAATATGCAAACAAACAAGAAAAGGAAGAGAAATGTTGGATGTTAGGGCATAAGGGTTTGCCTTGGTCAAACCCCAAGTTGTAGGTAATTAAGCCAAAATGATGAAATAATGTAATGGAGCATGAAATAATGAAGTCAATACATTTCCATGATGTTTGATCTTGAAGTTCTACAACAAAACATGAATAATTTTCCCTTGAATGTCTTTGGAGGCCTTCTTGATGACTTAGAATGTGAAAACCCTAACTTGCTTGACTTGATAGAGAAGATAGATGATGGATGAGTGATAAGAGATGTTTGAATGAGTTAAGAGATCCACGAGGGCCTCAAATTCATGGAAAAAAGATTTTTTATATGCACTTATTCCCTAATTACCCAATAATACAACATCACAGGCTGACATAAGGTCTTTTCAAATTAAAATTTGAAAGAAATTTTGAATTATTTTGAATTTAGAGCCAAGAGGGACTCATTCGCCACCCATGGTGAATGGGTCCCACTCTAGGCTTGTAAGTGGGTGTCAAGAATTAAGTTGCATTTAATGTTGTTTGTCGGGTTTACATTCAAAAATACACTTAATTAAGACCTATAAGTGTATAGAGAGGCCAAATAAAGCATCATAAAGGTGTAAATAGTGATAACAAGCCTAAAAAAGCATGAAATCTTGTTACAAGACTTTACAACACTTTGAAATAGGACTTGATAAGGGATAAAAAGATGATTTTTAGATGAATTATAATAAGAAGAGTCTAGAAAATTGTAGAAATGTGTTACAACACTTCACAACACCTTCACATGACATCAATAAATGCAATTTAAAAGGTCCAAGACCTAGTGTGGATGTGAAAACACCTCACAACACTAAATCACACAGTCGTTAAGTCCAATTTATCATCAATTATTACCCAAATCAAGCAAGTTGCCTTTTTTCTATGGTACAATATGATATTAATTTTGTAAATATTAGGATATTATGCATATGTTATACTATTTTTTTCTATAAGAATACCCTAAATATCCATTTTTTGTATCTTTACTACATGAGGTATAATGGTCTATAGTAATTCTTTTGTGGGATCTCCTCATCATAGAAATAAATTTTTGGATCTATAGGAGGAGAGGAATATGTCACATTAGACTAAAAATTTCGATCACATATTTCTATGGTGACTCACCCTTACTCTCCTTATTATCATCTTTATCAAACTTATTGTGTGATTCTTAAATTGTGTGCATGATATGAAATTATATTTATATAAATTTATAATTTCTATCATTGAAAATGTACCAAATAAACTTCAACTTAACATAGTCAAACTTAATTATATTATTAAAAAAATAATCTTATATTTATACTCAATCCATATTCATTTCATCTTTTAAATGAAACTTAATATTACATTTAAATATAAATATCTAATTTACATTTCCCCTTTATCATTCTTTAAGATTTTACAAAGAATTATATTAAAATTAATGGTTTTCAAAAATATAAGATAATTAAATTTATAAAAGTAAGGTTCATGTTGACCATCAAAATAAAATTCAATGGAAAGACTATAAAACCCTTATAAAGCAAGGCACTAAGTAGGAGAGAGGACCTATTAGTTGAGCACCCTAATTTCATGGCTCTCGAAATCCTATGTGGTAATTCAAATCACTTCCATTTTTTTAGAACTTACTTGGTAAGTACCCTACTTATAAATATTATTTTAGGTCCACATCATCAAATATGATGCTACATTATGAATGCTTGATTGATCATTATTTGATGAACATAGATAATATGTATACAAGGTGAAAAAAATGGTATAAATGTAACTAAATAACTAGCTACATGCATCACCATAACCACTAGACAATGTAATTTGAAACACTAGCATTCCCCCACTTATTACATTGTTCATCAAATGTACCCCTTAAAAATTAAATGTCCCCTTGCCAAGGGACCCCCCTTTGGACTTACATAACAAAGCTTGTTTATTGCATAAATAAAAATCCATCAGAAGATATTTCTTTGAAGAAACAAATATTGATTTAGGTGGATCTCCATCAAGTTTCCTTGTGACCCTTGGAAGGATCTAGCTTCTGTAGTAACAAAAAAATTATCCCTACTTGATTTGGGAATAATTGTCATTGAATTAACCTAATTTTTCCTAGGTTTAATGTTATAATGTGTTGTAACACATTCACATTGATCTTGGCCCCCTTTTTAATAAAATGTACCTAAATTACACCCTATTTATGGTGTTGTAAAGTTTTGTAACAAAATTTCACACTTATCTAGGGTCCTCTTAATTAATTATTTTTCATTAGATTTAATTAGCCCCTCTCATTCAAATTTAAGAATTATTTGTAACACCTTCAGAGGATCCATCCTGAAACCAATAATTCAAATTACATAACATTTAATTAGGAAAAATTAAGGCCATAGAAATTTATGCTAGGATCCATTCACCCTACGTGGCGAATGGGTCCTCCACCCTAGGTGGTGAATGAGTCCTTACTCTATAGTAGACCCCTTTCTTTGTGGAATCTACATGGGTTTTAATGATCTTTCATCCCCTGAAAGAAAGGTCATGGAAAATAGTGCCAAAACCCATTCTCCCTAGGTGGTGAGCGGGTCCTCCCTTAATGAGCAACCCCTTTTTGAATTTTATTCTGGTGGGATTTTAATAATATTTTTTTCTAGATTTGGTGTCAGCTTGAATTTCTTATTTGGGGTTAATCTCTTGATTTAGTATAAATATGGGGTTAGTTTGCATAGTTTCATACTAAGCAACCTATCAAATTTGATAGAGATCATCCTTATAGGAAGTTTGAGTTGAAAAGAGAATTTCAAAAGCAATTCAAAGGAATTTCAAGGTAGATTATCAAGGTTTTATTGCAGAAATTTAGGATCATTGGTTCATGACAAGGGTTTATTGCATTCATGCATGTTGTTGAGATAATATAGCGAATGTAGCATCAAAGTCTACTTGAAATAATTGCCTCACATGTAAGATCTACATTCTTCATGGCCACTTTATGTTAGTTTATAGATTTACATTCCAAGACAACTTCCAAGGTATCAACATTGCATAATTTCATGTTCATGCTTCAATTACATTATTTCATCATTTGGTTTAATTACCTACAAGGGGTTTGACTTAAGAAAACTCCTATTCACTAACAATCAACAAGTTTTTCTTCCCTTGAATGCGTGTTTGCAGATTTACAGGTTGAAGATCAAGTGGAGAAAAAGTGTGAAGCAAAATTATCAAAGTTGTCAAGTTGCAATATTGATCTTCAAAATGCAAGAACAAAGAAAGTAAGCTACATAATTTATTATAGGTTTTAAGGAGCTAGAAATTGAGGATCTGAGAGTCCAGACATCAAGGAAAATAACCCAAATCTTAGTTTCAAAAACTCTAACAAGAACCCATTTTCCTAAAGGCGAATGAGTCCTTTGTGCCCTAAAAATAGGCTTCTTTCAACAAGGTACACACCATTTTGAGCTCTAAAAAATCCCCTCATACTTTCTATAACAATTAGGATTGGTTTTTGACTGTTATTTAGGCATTTTGGCTTTCATAGTTGAATGTTTCAGAGTGAATGTTATTATCATCTTCATCCATTCACTTTGATAAAACCCTATTTTTCTTTGTATGTTTAAGCTTTGAGTTGAATTCTTGAGTTCTTAGAATACCATTTACCCAAACTCTTAAACCATTGATTCCTTAATCATTTAACAATAATCCATATTGAGATGTGATAGAGCTCTGTCGTGTTGTTTGATGACCCTTAGAGGGGTATAGATCTCAATTAGAGTCTCATAAAATCTCTAGATAATAATTCATAATGAGATCAACACCAAAATTCTTACATGTCTCCAAAAATCAAATTTCACAATATATGTATGCTTGAAATCCATCAACATCAACAAGGAAAGCAAGAAAGAAAGAATAAATGATTCTCAGGAAAAGCATCATCTCAAAGTGAGAAGATAACTTCAGATGATAGAAATTCCTCCATCCTCTTGTGCCACTAGCATCTAATAACATGCAAGGAACTAATAAAAAATTCCATGACAAAATACTCAATCTCAACTCATCTATAAGATACTTAGCAATTATTTTAATGTTTTTGAATGTACTTTCCCAAGTAGTGATAGTAAGAAGATAGATTACATGGTTGACACATTTTAAAGAAGATATATAAACTACTTGACATCTTACACTACTCATTAAAGTAATTTGAGTTGCATCTTATCTTACAAAGAAACTTACCTCGATGTTACCACTAATAAGAGATGCATGCAAGATGCAGCATTTATCTAACTATGTAACCATATAAGAATCCTCATAAATTGAAAAAAAATGATTGTCCCACTCTTTATTGGATGATTTGGTTTGTCCTCACCCTCTTTTCCTCTAGATAGCTTTCCTTCTTCCATAACCTCACCAATATAATAGTGCACAAAGGAATGCTTGGAATATATGAGACTAAACTTGTGATCAATGTGAGAAATGACCCAAACAACACCTAAGGATTTATATATCATACAAACTACCCTCTAGATCTTGACAAGATTCCCTCTAGGAACCACAATTTGGGGTTGATAATTGATACCACACTTAAATTGAGCATGATTCCAACCCACAAAATAAATTTTGCTCTTAGTCTTAATGGTGGCTAGATCAATATTCACATCCTTGGTCATAACATCTCATCTATACATCTCACAACAACCAATGTACTTTCCATTACAAGGATCACATTTTCCATCATGGAAGAAGGCTCAAAATTATTGTTAGAAATCTCATGGTAGGCCTTCTCTATGAAGATTACAGGGGCATAAGATGAAAGAATGAACTAAATGCGATACTTGGGAGCTAGATTGGTCTATAACTCCATCACATCAATATTAAGTGCTTCATTGAAATGTAGAGACATAGTTAAAGAAGGAATAACCTAGGAAACAAGACTATTAATATTAGTATAAGTAGGATGATCAATGACAAATGAATGAAAATAGATGTCATAAATCACCTGTCAAAAAAAAGTGATCCCAACTTTGATCAGATCTACCTCCTACTACATGGAATATAAGAAATACTTGTAGTAGAATGTTGCTATTTTCTAGCTTTTGGATTTGATCTAGCAAAAAAATACAAGTAGAAGAATTAAATTAAAAAAAATGAAAGAAGATCAAAAAATAGAAGGATAATCACAAAACATAAATATATCTAGCTCCACCAATAGTATCGAACACCCATAAGTGTTTCTTCTTATTTCCACTTCACCATGCTGTGAAACGTCGATTGTTAGAAGTTTAGGTTAGTCTTCATGCATTGTAAACTACAAATATTTCACATCATGGCTCATATATTAATCACTAAAACATCACACCATTTCCTCTTGGCTCTAATACCGTATGAAAGTGAATACTTGATTGATCATTATTTGATGAACATAGACAATATTTATACATTAGAAACTGATGCAGGAGCATCCAATGGTGCAAGGGCAATCTTGCATCACCCAAAAATAGTTAAACTTCAAGTTTCTCAGTTTTTAGATGTTTTTACATTTTTGGATACCCTTTTCGTCATAATGAAATTTCCAATTTATGGTTTTTATTTTCTATTCCTAGGTTGAAAGATATTGCAGTTTTAGTTTCCCAGATTTGCACCTGAAAATCTTTTGAGTTAGATTTGAGGTACTTAGAGTTCCCAGGTTGGCCCCGAAACTTGCTAAAATCAGCATAGCCAATTTTTAGCATGTTTTTGGCTTTGAGACCTTTCCAACAATTCAAACGGTTCACAAATCAGAGTCTCGGATCAAAAGTTATGGCCCCGGGAATTTGGTGCACTTTCTAGAAGATACAATTGCAAATGTTCTTTTGAAATTTGAACTTCAAGTTGTAATTTTTCGGCGCCAAACTGCCTAAACCCAATTTTGAATGTTTTTTGGCTCTAAACTAAAGAGGAGCTCTATTTATGGGCGGGTTTCTAATTTTTGGGTAACTTTTTTTGGGGACAAGCTCGCATATTGTGAAAGGGTGATTCTGTAGCTTTCTATAACTTGCATGTGTTGTAAAACTTGGGGATTTGAGATCCTATGCATGTAAGAAGCTCAATTTTCTGAATAATAAAATTATTCTCTTATTTGTGGGTTATTTTCTAAGTCTCGGGTTGTGCCCTCATTAAGTGGTATCAGAGCGGGTTTTCTTGAGCATGTGGATAGATCGCCGATCATGAGGAAGTTCACACCAGGACCGTGGTTGTGGGTCGAGTTCAAGAAAGATGCCTCCAAGAGTGATGCCTAGTAGGTGTGGTGGTGCCAGAGGTGGTCAAGGCAACAGAAATGCTAGTGGAAGAGATGCACTAGCAACCCTCCAGAGACAAATTGATGCATTACAAGAGCAGTTGAGAAGAGGGTTAAACCCAAGGGAGGAAAGTGAGGATGAAGGAGAGGAAGAAGGTCTAGATGTAGAAGAGGAAGAAGAAGCAATTGATCAAGACCAAATGTGGCTAATAAGGGCCATTTTGAAGATCGAGAAAAGACCTAGAGCAGAAGTCCCCAGTTATTCTGGAAGTCTGAACCCAGAAGAGTTGATTGAATGGATCAACGAGCTAGAAGAATATTTTGAGTATGAGGAAATAGAGGACCCAGATTGGATTAAGTTTGTGAAAATGAAGCTAAAGGGCCATGCTAGCATTTGGTAGAAAGAGGTCCAGTTGGAAAGAAATTGGAGAGGAAAAGGAAATATCACCAGATGGGATCGCATGGTAGAGAAACTGAAGAAGCAGTTCATACCAATAGACTATGAGTTAGATCTGTTGAAGAAATTGCAAGGGTTGAAGCAAGGAAGTAGATCTATGAAAGAATATACTGAATATTTTCACAAGATAATCATCATAACGGGCCACACAGAGTCCAATAAGGAGAAGGTAGCCCGATATCTTAATGGGTTATGATCGAGCATTCAGGAGGAGTTAAGCCTAGTCAAAATGAACACCATTGAGGATGTGTATCAGTTTGCTCTGAAGGTGGAAGAGAAGCTAAAAAAAATATTTGATGGCAAGAAAAAAGGATGAGGAGGTCAAAGTGGAAAGGGTAGTGGAAGACCTTACGAAAGCCGAAATGATGAGGAAAATAAAAGTGAAGATGTGGGTACCAGCCGAAGCCAAAGGAATGACAACTTCTACCACCCTTGTGATCAAAATAGTGGTGATCAAAGAGGTAGAGGATGAGGGAGATATGGACAGGGATCTTTAAGAGGTGGTTTCAAAGGAACATGTTTCTAGTGTGGTGAAGAAGGGCATCAAGCCTATGAATGTCCACAACACCAGGGAAGGGCAGACAAAAGGCCAGAAGGTCGTTGAAGGGTTGCGCATGCAGATGAGGAGGCCCATTCTAAACATTTTGATGATGCTGAAAGAGGAGAAGCCCTAGTGATTAGGAGAGCTCCAGTGACTGAGGAAAAGGAACCAGAACAGAGGAAGAATCTATTTCACACAAGGTGCAAGTGTGAAGGAAAATGTTGTGATGTCATTATTGACAGTGGGAGCACTGATAATCGGGTGTCAGAAGAGATGGTCACAAAGTTGAAGCTGAAGAGGGAAAGGTACCCGCATCCATATCGGATTGCCTGATTATAGAAAGAACACAAAGTTTTGTTCAATGAGCAGTGCCTATTAAATTTCAAGATTAGGAGCTACCATGATGAGGTACTCTGTGATATCATCCCCATGGATGCATGTCACATGTTGTTGGGGAGGCCATGGCAGTTCGATAGGCGAGCTATACATGATGGCCATGCAAACACTTATTCTTTGAAAAGGATGGGGTTTGTCACAAGTTGAAACCCTTGAAGGATACTGAAGAAAAGGTATGCAGTAGTACTAGAATTTGTTATGTGGATGGAAGAAAATTTTTAGAAGGTATGAAGCATGAGCATGTGTGTTATGCATTGATTCCTAGAGTGAGTAAGGAGGATAGTGAGAAGGTTCTAGAAGAAGTTTTGGGATGTTGGATGAGTTTCAAGATATTGTTTCGATAATGTACCTAAGGGTTTACCTCCATAGGAAAGATTATAATTAGATTGACCTGATTCCTAGAGCGCTTTTCCAAATAAGGTAGCTCATTGTATGACTCCAAAGAGAAAAGAGTTGAATAGACAAGGCAAGAGTTGTTGAGAAAGGGTTTGATTGAGAGAGTTTGAGTCCATGTGTAGTACCTATAGTACTAGCACCAAAGAAGGATGGGGAGTGGAGGATGTGCATAGATTCCCCGAGCCATAAACAAGATAACAATCAAGTACAAATTTCCCCTACCAAGGATGGATGACCTGATGGACTGTTTGAGTGGAGCTCATACTTCACAAAGATTGATCTAAAGAGTGGATATCACTAGATCGGATTTGAGAGGGAGATGAATGGAAGACTGCCTTCAAGACCAAAGAGGGCCTGTACGAGTGGTTAGTCATACCTTTTGGGCTAACCAATGCATCGAGCACATTCATGCGGCTCATGAACGAGGTACTAAAAGAATTTCTGGGAAGTTTTGTTATTGTGTATTTAGATGATATTTTTATTTTTAGTATAATTTTGGATGAGCATCTAATGCATATTCAGAGAGCCTTTGAGAAGTTAAGAGAAGAGAAACTGTTGATTAATCTAAATAAGTGCAGTTTTGTGAAGAGGGAGTTAGTGTACTTGGGGTTTTTTGTCTTAGCAGAAGGTCTCAAGATGGACCCAGAGAAGGTGAAGGCTATTTTGGAATGGCCTAGCCCAAGAATGGCCTACCCCAAGAACTACTACTGAGGTGAGATCTTTCCATGGTTTGGCTAGTTTTTATAAAAAGTTCATTAGAAACTTCAGTAGTATTTGTGGACCCCTGACTGAAACAATGAGAGGGGATAGAAAAGAATTAAAGTGGAGCATTGGAGCGGAAAAGAGTTTTGAACTATTGAAGCAGAAGGTAACAAAGCAACCTATTCTAGCCCTCCCAAATTTCAACAAGGTGTTTCAGGTGGATTGTGATGCCAGTGGTTGTGCCATTGGAGCACTGTTGAGCCAAGAAGGTAAGCCCATTGCCTATTTCAATAAAAAGTTAAGTGATGCCAAAAGAAAGTATTATGTATATGATCAAGAATTTTATGCAATAGTTCAAGCATTAAAGAAATGGAGACATTATTTGTTGCTGAAGGAATTTGTTCTATATATTGATTATCAGGCCTTGCAGTACCTAAATAGTCAGGAAAAATTAAATCAGAGGCATATGAAAAGGGTAAAGTTTTTGCAGAGTTATACCTTTGTTTTGAAACATAGGAGTGGGAAGTCAAATAGGGTTGCAGATGCCTGAAGTAGGAGGCATACATTGATGACAAAGATGCAGATTGAAGTGGTTGGGTTCAATGAACTCAAGACACTATATGCAGAAGATCCTGATTTTGCAGAGGCTTGGAAAGCTTGCAAGGAACCTATTACAATGGATAGGACAAGGTGGTTGGATTTCATAATCCAGGATGGCATGTTATTTAAGAGAAGTCAATTGTGTATCCCAAGGAGTTCCATGAGGGAGAACCTGATAAAGGAGAAGCATAGTGGAGGAATGGTAGGACATTTTGGTCAGGATAAGACCATTGCCATTATCAGTGAGCATTATTATTGGCCTCAGTTGTCACAGGATGTGAAGAAGTTTGTACAAAGTACAGGGTATGTCAGATGGCTAAAGGAGTGAGCTAGAATACATGCTTATATTAGCCCTTACCTGTACCAGAGAGGCCATGGGAGGATATAAGTATGGACTTTGTTCTTGGTTTTCCAAGGACACAATGAGGGAATGATTCAGTCTTTGTGTTTGTTGATAGGTTTTCAAAGATGGCACATTTCATTCCATGTCAAAAGACCCATGATGTAGTCCACATTGCTGAATTGTTCTTCAAAGAGGTGGTGAGGCTACATGGTCTACCAAAGAGTATTGTTTCAGATCGTGACACCAAATTTGTGAGGTACTTTTGGAGGACCTTATGGAAGAAGCTGAAGACAGAGTTGAAGTTCAGTTCTGTACACCATCCACAAATAAATGGGTAGACAGAGGTTGTTAACAGGAGTCTGGATAACCTACTGAGATGTTTGGTAGGAGATAAACCCAAGGGATGGGACTTGATCTTACCCTAGGCAAAATTTTCTTACAACAATTCTATCAACAGAAGCACTGGTAGATCACCATTCTAGATTGTGTATGGAGGTAGCCCCAGAACAACTCCAGAATTGAGAAAGATGGACCAAAAGAAGAAAATAAGTGTTGAAGCTGAAGATTTTGCAGAACACATCAAGGATATACATGAAAAGGTAAGAGAACATATTAACAAGATGAATATGCAGTATAAGGCTAAGGCAAATCAAAAGAGGAGGTATAAGAAGTTTTAGATTGGTGATGAAGTGATGGTCCACTTGAGGAAAGAAAGGTTTCCAGTGGGAACATATAACAAATTGAAGATGAAGAAGTTTAGTCCCTGTAAAATTTTGAAGAGGCATGATTCAAGAAATGCATATGAGGTAGAGTTGTCAGATGGATTCAACATTTCCCCTGTGTTCAACATTTCAAATTTGACAAAGTATCATGAAGGTGGCGTAGAGGAAGTACCAACGATGGAACAGTGTGGTATTCCAGCACCTACTTCAGAAAAGGAGGAGATTGAAGAAATCCTAGATAGTTGTGTGGGAAGGAGTACAAGGAATAGGTAGTATGAAGAATATCTAGTGAAATGGAAAGGAAGGTCTGTTGAAAATTCATCCTGGTTGCCTAAGGTAGAGGTTGACCATTTTGGTTTTCCTCCACCATCTGAGACATGACGAGTCACTTCTCAAATTACCCTAGGTGTCCAATGCAGGAACATCCAGTGGTGTAAGGGCAATCTTGCATCACCCAAAAATAGTTAAATTTCAAGTTTCTCAGTTTTTAGATGTTTTTACATTTTTGGATACCCTTTTCATCATAATGAAAATTTTAATTTATGGTTTTTATTTTCTATTCCTGGGTTGAAAGATATTGCAGTTTTAGTTTCCTAGATTTGCACTTGAAAATCTTCTGAGTTAGATTTGAGGCACTTAGATTTCCTGGACCGGCCCCAAAACTTTCCAAAATTGACATAGCATATTTCAAGTTCTTTTTTGACTTCGAGACCTTTCCAACGGTTCAAACGGTTCGCGAATCGAAGTCCCGAATCAAAAGTTATGGCCCCGAGAAGTTGGCACACTTTCTAGAAGATACACTTGCAAATGTTCTTTTGAAATTTGAACTTCAATTTGTAATTTTTTGGCACCAAACCGCTTAAACTCAAATTTGAATGTTGTTTTAGCTCCAAACTAAAGAGGAGCTCTATTTATGGGCGAGTTTCTAATTTTTGGGTAACTTTTTTTGGGGACAAGCTCGCATATTGCGAAAGGGTGATTTTGTAGCTTTATGTAGCTTGCATGTGTTGTAGAACTTGGGGATTTGAGATCCTCTGCATGTAAGAAGCTCAATTTCATGAATAATAAAATTATTCTCTTGATTGTGGGTTATTTTCTATGTCTCAGGTTGCACCCTCATCAGAAACAATTGCTATACCTAATATACATGTAATTGAATAACAAGCAACATGCATCACCATAACTATTGGACAATGTAATATACAATGTTAACACATTAGGGTACAAGTATAAATCTATGTCATAATTTCAAGAAAATTATTAGCATAAGAGAATTTAAATATTTTTAACAAAAAAAAATATTTGGTCAAACATATGGTCTATCTAAATTGATTATAGCTAAGATAGATATTCAACCACAACTTTTTAGCTAAAAGTGTTCACTATTTTCATATGTAGCAACATATTGAGGCCAATTCACCAAATAAATAAAATTATTCAAAAAACTTGATGTTTCAACAAGTTCTACTCATGTAAACAATATTTAAAATAGCATTTTGTAGATCTATAAGTGTAATTTTAATAAATATAATATTTTTAATACTTTATTTTTATTTTTAACTCAAAATAGGTTATCAAGACCAAAATATAAGGTTTATTATCTTGTCACAAAATAGTAAAAGTTATTAATATTTTTAAAAATAATATGATGCATTAGAAAAAAATCTATGTCAAGATGGTATATATATTTTTTTCTATTTTGGATAAATATTTAAGACAAAAGGTGACATCACATGGAAATAGTTGTGTTTTAAATACACACATTTTAAGATTTATATAAAAAATTATTTATCAAAATTAGGAAAAAATAAATCCATGGACTAAAGATGGAAGTTATCAATACACCAAAAAAATTGAAGGAAAAAAAAATTACTATATAAAGAGTGACATTTCATTTAACTTCACTTTTCAGCACTTTATCAACACCTAAATTATGGTGTCAATTTTATTAAAAACTATATTTAGATAATTATTTTATTTTATTTTTAAATATAACATTATATAATTTAGTAAAAAAATACACATTTTATTAGTTTACATCATTTCAAAATTCAAAACATATATGTCACTTTTTAGTGATTTAAGCTAAAATGTCAGACCAATGTTGGTCATTTCCTTTAAAAAAAGTGTGACACAATTTTACATACTTCTATCAATCAACATGTTTTTTGTTGAGGTTTAAAAATGGCCCCAAAACAAATTTAGATTGATAGTTGTGCACCAAGTCATGTTTTATTGGTGCACTAATATGACATCACATGATTTGTTTCTTCTTATATCAAAGGAATAAATTTCATTTAATTATGAGTACTTATGATCAACAATAACAACTTTAAAGCCACAAATACTAATTTTATATTATTAAAAGAATTGAAAATTAAATCAACAAATACTATCACAATTTTTGGAACATTCTAAATTGTTGGATCCTCTCCTCTATACTAATATAAAATTTAATATCATATTAAATTTTAATGTTACAAAATTTGTTTATATGGGCTTCCACCTACAAATAATATTACAACAAAAATATGGTTCTTAATTAATTAGAAAACTTATGCTCAAAACTCTTGAGTACTGTGTACCTTTTCTTGTTTGGTGAATAATTAGGAAATATTTTTTTATAATTTTATACTATGTTTACTCATTTGGCCCTTGCCATTCCTAGGCTAGGATTTGGTTTGGATTCATGATTGATTTATCATGCAATTTTATCCAAGTGTGTGGAGCTTATTGTGAGTTCATCTTTAAAAAAATCAAAGGAATATATAAATAATATATATATAATATATACCTTGAAAAAATTTGATATGATTTCTAAAATATCTAATTATAATGACACCCCTCTTCAAATGCAAATTGCATATCTTTTTCAATTAAATTGGAAAAATTATCAATTTTACTCATTTTGTACATGTGATGTAGTACAATATGAAAGGTGACAAATCTTACGTGTAGCTTAAAGATATTTTCAAGGTGTTTGATAAAGATTGTATAGAGATGATTTATCACTAAACTCTATCATATTCTCACAAATATTAGAGTGAGAGAGTTGATCCCTTTTAATTTGAAGGGTAGATTTGAGATGTTAGGTTGATCCTAGACATAATCTTTCATATGAGAAATTTACCCATATAATGATAACAAAATAATTTTATATTTTCCTAGGTCTTTTCTGTAAGTATTCCATCTATTTTTTAAGATATATTAGATAATTACTCTTTGCTAATGAGATTTTTAAAGTAATTCTACTATATGACATTTTTATCAATTTAATTGTTTTGATGTTAAAAAATTTATATATTTTTCTTTGTTACTTTTAATTTTTGTTATTTAATAATAATATTTGTAAGGAATGTTACTGATTTATAAATGAAGAAAAGACATGTTATTGTTTAAACATTAAGTTAAAACATTCAAGCATAAAATGAGAATATAGATCAAATGAAGATCACATATATATATATGGAGATAAAGATAGTTATGGAAAAAATTAGAATAATTTTAACTTCAATTTATTTTGGAATTGGTATACTAGAGGGTATGTGCAGCAGTATCATGGAAATGACATGCCCTTAAGTGGTGATGAAAATTTAGAAAAATTAGAGTTAGGCAACTTGACGTAAAAAAATGTATAAGTTATCTATATTATTTTTAAAAATAAGTATGAATAGAATTTGTAGCAAATTGAATGTAGTTTCTAAACTATTAGGTTTATTTGAAAAAAAATTCTATTTGGTGAAAATTTGAAATTTCAATGTAGTAGTACTTAAATTTTAGGGAAAAAATAAGTGTCTGTTTGACCACCCTAACCACAATAAAATGATAATATTTTTTTATAAAATTTTAGATATAAGTAGAGGACTCATGTCCTTATGTGATGCATATTTTTTGTAATTTTTTTCCAAATAAATAATTAATTATGATTTTTTTATTGCAACTTTTAAAAAATATTTAAAATCGTATGTCTGACAACCTTAACTTGGTCAAAACTTCATGAAATTCATTTTTTTTAATCCTATAGTGTGGGAAGCATAGAATGTGATGCGTAATTCAGATTAATAAAATGTGATACCATTTGAAATCTATATATATGTTTTTCAATCAGCCTATCAATCAGGACTTTAGTCGTAATTCAAATAGAAAATGAATAATAACTATTTATTAAATTCAAATTAAATCATAATTTATATTGGTGGAAAGCTGAGAATATCCTTTAAAAAACATTTTCATTTCATCAATTTTGGGTAAAAGAAAAGTCGTCAGCCACATACCCTACACATACCCATAATATCACCACTTTTTGGCCCATCACGATCCTTCACATACCCTAGAATTATTATTCCAAATCAAAACTTGTTACTACAATTTTTTATCTAATTATTGATGGGATCACTAAATAAATAAACTATTCTTAATATATTAATGAAACTATGTTCATCTTGCTAAAATTCAATGGATATTATCAATGTAGCTAGTAATAATGCTTAAAAAGGAGGTTTAGATAATTAAAATATTGAAATCCTTTGAAGTAAAAGGTATCCCAAAACATAACATTACTAGGGAGAATTCATGAAATAGAAGTAGAAGAATATTCCAAGGAAGGGGTACAAAATATTTGGAGAAGGATAATTATATTTAATTATATTCATATTCAAAGTGTATCTATTTTGAAGAGAGAAAAAGTTGATTCCATGTTATGATTGCTTGTCCAGGCCTTGGAAAATGAGAAAACATAACCTTCCTCGAAAGGTTATGCACTTGGTGACTAACCATGTACTCAAACAAATAAAAATATTAAGAAGTTGGTATCAAGATGAACTTGAAAAAAAAAATTGAATATGAAGGAGTTGCATATTACAAAAATAGATAATTTTAATCATAATAAAATTTATTTAGAATTATGTTCTATAAATAGAAAGAAAAATAGTTAAGAGGTATGTTTGGAAGGAGATATCTACTTTTTCATTGTGCCTCTTATTTTCTATAATAATTGAACTATAAAATCATTTTATGTACCACATAGATTTTATGTTGTTGTTCCTATTTAATCTTATTTCAATGTATGTTACTTTTAAATTATTAAATAGCTAGACCTCTCAAAAACTCGCCACTTATCCATTAATAAAAAGAGGATCACATAATGCTTAAAATTTAAAGCTAAATTACATTATCAAGTGCAGCATAGGAAAATGTATCTCTCTACATTTTCACACTTGTTTGTGCCCTGCCTAGAATAAAACTTAGCTTCTTTATGCCTTATTTGGTCCTATTTTGCATCCACAAGCCTTATTTAATGCATCTTTCTGAGGATAATCTTGATACATGTCAAATGACCAATCATAATTTATTTATTTTGGGTTGTGTTTCCTAAATTTAGTGTTCTAGGATTCATACGTCACCTTGGGTGTATGGGTCCTACCTAATTTTTGGGGCATGAACCTAAATTTAGCATAGAACTTAACATTTCTTGAAATTTGTGTCCCAAGCCTAGGCTATTGGGACTCATACACCCCAACAAGCGTATGAGTCCCACTTAACATGGACATATTTTAAATTCAAATTCTTGGTGGTATTTTTTTCTCCTAGATCTAATATCGACTCTTAGAGTTGTAATTTCAGGAAATTTGGTATAAACAAGTATAAATACAAGTCTATTTCATATATTTTTTCCTAAAGTTTCAAGTATTCAAGAACTATAGAAAATTTATGGTCAAGAGAGCATTCAAGAGAATTCAAAAGAACCCAAGAGTTGATTATCAACTATATTCAAGATTCAAGCATCATGTCAAATTCATCATGCATCATGTTTTTTTTTAGCTAACATTTGTGATGAAGGTTTTCATGATTCAAGCAAGCATTCAAGTCAAAATCCATAACATTCAATCAACAGTCGAGATTTACATTCATGCTAGCCATTTTATACATGATTTCAGCATTTGTTCCAAGGGTTTGGTTAGTTGCAACATAGCTTATTTGTTCATTCATTATTCCTTCATTCTATTTCTATTCATTTCAAGGTTTGATTACCAAAACAAGGTTTGACCAAGGAAAATCCCTATACACTAATAAAAACTATTTTTCCCTCTCTTTGATGTGTGATTTTGAGATTTAGGTTGAAGATCCATTGAAGAGAAAGATAGGAGAGAGTTGTCAAAGTTGCAAAGTTTTCAAATTTGTCACCTTTTTGCAAGATTATGGAAAGTCACCTATAGGTCAAAATTCAAAGTTTTAGACTCAAAGATCAAAAGGGAGAGAAGCTATAGGAGATCACTAGAGGATGTCAGAGTTTTAGATCAACCATGATACTAGGACTAAATCACCAACTTGGGCATATGAGTCCTAGTATACCACTTTTAAATCATTTTATGTAGATCCTGGTTTACTAGTTACAAATTCTAGATTTAACTCAAAACCCTAAACTAGGGCTAAATTTTCCCAACTAGCATATGAGTCCTAGTGTGCGTTAAAAGTAAAAATTTGGGATTGCAAGCCTTGTTTCAAGCATCTTCAAATTTTTAGGTGCCCATTTGTTCATTCTGAGATCATTATTTTGATTTGAAGTTTCATATTCTAGGTTACATTGCTAGATTTGTATATCATTTATATTCCCTTCTTTTTAAGCCTTTGCTTTGTGTGAGACCCCTTTTTTCTTTAATCATACCCAATGAGACCTTATAGAAAAAACCTTATCTCAATTGAACCATTAGATTAAGATCTCTAGGGTTTCCTTGAATGAATTAGAGAAAAATAGGGTTCTCTAAGTTTTCCATCTCCTAAAAGGTGGGAACACGTATATTTTCTTTATTTCATTTTGGCGAACATAGCCTTTGGAAAACTTATTTTTTATTTGGAGTGCATCATATTCCTAGATCTACCTTAAATTAACTTTGCATTAGATCTTGCATTAGTTAATTTGCATTTAGGGATTCTAAATATTGCATTCGTGAAAGTGCTTATAGGTTGTATTTTTGCATCATACATCATTGAATTTCATTTCAAATATGTAATTGCACATAGTCAAGACATCATACAAGTTATAAACCCCAACATTCACTCAAAATTTACTAAATTTAGTGTAAAAACCCTAATCTAGGACTCATCCACCCCTCTAGGTGATTTAGTCTTACCATAGGTTGTTTTACCTAATTTATGGGAATTATATGTTGACTATTTTTCAAAATTTGAACCCTTCAAAAACCCTAACTAGTACTAATACACCCTCTGGGCGATCTAGCCCCATGTTAGACTTGAAATTGCATTTTACAACGTTAAAAACCTTGTTTTTGTGTTTCTATTTTCTGTTGTTAGATCTTTGTTTCAAATTACTAAGTTTTAGTTTCATTCATTTCATTCATTACTTTGCATTTCATTCTAGGTCAATACATTACATTTCATCATGGCTATGTGCTTTGGTAAGCTTCAGATGTCCTTGAAATCACTGGTGGATGTGTCAAGTTGTGCTTTTGGAAATGACCCTAATGAAATTGAACTCACTCATGCTCAATCATCTCCTAATGCAAGTCCTTCCCATGATGTTGTGTATTAACCCATTCCAAATTATTACTTAATTAATATTATTGCAAATGGCAGATGAATATACTCCAAATTAAAAATACATAGGAAGTGGCTAAAGTCAATCATAGCTACACATCTCCATTTAAAATGAATCAAAGATTCTTATATTCACTTCAAAAGTCAAAGTACAATATCAAGATTTACTTGGAACCTAAGGCCACAATATTATTACATAGTACATTTCTAATCAAGTACATGAATGATTTATTTCAAGTTACATCATAGACTATAATAGTTTGATGAAAAACTAAGGTTCGTCTTCAACGCTTGCCTCCACTAGTGGATGAGAACATGGTTGAAGCACTTTAACACCAAATGACGAAGCTAATGCTTCCCCAATATTCTTCCAACTGGAAGAATGCCTGACCCTGCATGAAAATTTTAGCAAGAGAACAATCTATAAGATGGAATCTGGTGCGCAACCATACATCAACATGCAAGTATATCTACAAGTTAGAAAATAAATACATGATCTATGCTAGGAATGACAGAGAATGAAGTCATGAAATTCATCCATACATACATAATAGAAAATATTACTTGGCCAAGCATAATAAGTGTGTTGCAACAACAAAAAACAATAGGTTCTTGTAAAGAAAACCTATGCCATTTGTACTCCATTTCGGCACTTGTCCTGGAAGGTAACTGTTGTGCCTTTAGCACACATGCCCCATTCAGAATGGGGACCATCTTTTTGTTTTCCAATTTGCCAGGTCATTTTTGTCGCTGCCTCATTTTGTGTGCCCCATTTTGATGTCCTGGATGGTTAGCATACATTCGAAGTCTCATCATAAGTTGACCATGTTGCTCCCTTTTAATTTTGTCAAGTTTTGGTCCCTTGCGGGGTCTCTCTGGCAGTTTGTCCCTACCAGCGGCCTTAGGCTCTGTTGGGCCCACCCCTTCGGGTTTCCCTAGCTGGGTTT
The DNA here is from genome assembly GCA_007258455.2 of Sequoia sempervirens. Taxonomy (NCBI): domain Eukaryota; kingdom Viridiplantae; phylum Streptophyta; class Pinopsida; order Cupressales; family Cupressaceae; genus Sequoia; species Sequoia sempervirens. Next base: position 195,474,496 of record VDFB02000013.1, on the reverse strand, counting down.
CCCTTTTATGTCTGTTGTTCCTAACAATGGAGGAACTACATCTTCCTGAATGTTGGGTCCCAAACCACTGATCTCCTTCCATTGAAATTTCAACTCGTGGCTGCCTCCATGCCTATCGGGCCTGAACCTTTAGACTTCTACATCTGAAATTTTGTGCAAGTTTCACCATTCTTGATGGCAAACCTCTATTGGAACTCCACCCTCTAGGCCCTGACTTCCAGACTTCCAAATACCCACTGCCCTGCACCCTCCTGGTCTCCGGACCCTAGGTATATCACCGCTGTCAGTGAATTTAAATCTAGCAACTCGATTGCTCGTTGTACCTGCATTTAATAAGGCCATTAATGACGGTGGGGGTATAAATATCTTGCTCAAATCTATCATTATCACTCGTTAGTGTTGCAAAGAGTGATCAAAAAATTTGACAAAGGAGCCTAGCGTCTTTGAAGCCTCCATTGATCATTGCCCTTGCCGTCACTTGCCGATCATGAGTGGATTCCTCACCTCCCCACATCGAGTGTTTGTGGTAGGTTTTCCGTTCACCCTCCTGAACAATTTTTTAATGATTTATAAGGCTTAAAATGAACAATGACGGTCAAAAGGACATGTGAATGATGAAATATGATACAATGGACAAAACCCATGTCTTAAAACTTGAGAAAACACAACATGGAACCCTCATGATTAATTTGGAACTTGTCCTGCACATGGCTGTTCTTTGCAAGGGCAGTCACCCTTCTTGGGCCCGGACTCCTCCTTCGCTACCTGTACTTTACGAAAACTACAAATTTCAAAAAGAAAAAGAAAATGGCTATCCCATATTTCGGGCTCAGACCATCAGGTTTCCTTTGTTAGTTTTCTATCCAACGCGCAAACTCAAAATCTTAAACAATGTCAGCCTACATTTCTATTCCCTGATCTCATACCTCTAGACTTCTGCATTCGAGAGTCCACCATGCTCCCACTATTCTCTAACGGTGAATAGGTCCAGTTTGCTCAGTCCTCGGTTATCACCCTTTATCGGCAAGACATATCACTTTCAGCAAGATGTTACATCGAGCCCCTTGGAGTCACACAGAAATCTCTTTCATCGCTAGGACCTTCACCCTTTAGCAAGACCGCTTGGTGAACATACCTTATTCTCCCCGAGCTACTCCGTCGGCATGACATTTGGAGTCAGCAAAACCTTACGTCGACCCCCTTATCCTTGGGTGGGCACAAAACAAGTCAGAGAGATATCACCGGGTCAGGGAGACCTTTCTTCAACTTGGAATATTACACCAAAGGATCCCTTTATCGGTAGGACCCTCCGCATTGCTAAGACATCATGGCAATATCTCCATCCTTACTGAAACCATCATCTCCTGCCGAGGCTTCCCCGTCCATTGGCAAGACCCCCTAGTGTAGGTGAGAGATCTTATCTAAAGAAAAATGCTACCCTGAAACCCCTCATCTTCAGTAGGACATAATGCGTTCGCCAAGACATCATGGTGATATCAATTTCTCTTGGTGATTCCATGTGGTCTTTTTCATCACAAATGGTGGATGTCAGGCATCCTTCTGCCCCCTGGATTCTAGACTTCCTTTTGCCATTGAGGAACTTCGTTGAACCCTAAAATTCCTCAACTGTTCCAAGCTCTGTTGTCTAGGACTTCGTCCCTCCTCCACCGTTCCGAAAAGGAAAATCTTGCCCACCCTTCTGAGCTTTGGGCTTCACCTTTCTGATCGCTGTGAGTCTCAAAGTCAAAATCCAACATCCGATGCTGATGTCAGGTCTGGTCCTCCCTTTGGCGGTTGGTGAGACATTGCGGATTCGCTGAGACATTACATCAATGAGGGAGGTCTCACTGATTTGTCTTTTTTCCTTGTCACCAGTCGGAAGGACCCAAAAATATCAACAAGACATCTCACTGCCAAGAAATCTCTTGTTGACATGCCTGTTTGTTCCATGGTGATCGGCAAGACTTGAGGAATTCGGCGAAACCTCACACCGAAGAAGAAGCCTTCTGTCAATTTGCCTTCTCCCTGTTGCCGGTTGGTGAGACATGAAACATTCATCATGACTTCACCCCGATGTTTGGTGTCTTGTCGACCAAGTATCTGTAAGAGAATTCCATCCATCCAATTGAAAACTAAAGATGAATTGTCAACCTTTTCTCCCCTCAAGTCCGGTCCTCCAGGCCGACGTCTCCAGACTTCCACCTGATGATTTCCATTCCATACGGTGAAGGAATAATGACATCTCACTTGTGTGGGCCCGAACAGTCCAAACTATGAAACTGAAAACAAAGTGACCGCCCTTGGACCCTCTGGGTCCCGAATCCTGGGGTTCTGTCTTCAAAACTCTGTTTCTGATCAAGCATTTCAAACAACCATCTCTAAATATCTTTCCAATCTTGTACCTCTGGATGCTCCTAAATTGATCCAAATGAGCCCAATTTGAAATATGATCTTGACCCACATGCTAAATTTTGGTCCTCTTCATTGTGAACCTTTTCAATTATCAAAATTTGATCGAAAAGAATCTCCTGAATCATTCTGCCCCATTTTCCTTTCTAATACAGCATTCCTGCCAGGGGAGTCTCACCCTCTGGGCCCAGACTGTCCCAAAGACCTCAATCAAAAGACTAATATCATTGGGAGATAGAAGTATCTTTTTATTAATGATAATTTACTTTAAGTTGATTCCATTGGATTTTGACTAACATGAATGCTTTCATGATCAATTGCACTGACTACGCCTTTGCTTGTAGAATATATGGAATCGAGTGAAGGACCTTTAGGGGCAGCTGTCAAGAAGGACAAAGGGAAGAATTCAGGCAAGATTCCTCGAGGGAAAGAGGACAAAGACTAAATGAAATACCAGTTCTAGGGTGAACCCTTTTTTTCAAAGGTTACCATGGACTGGAAAGAAATCACCGACACCAACATAGGTCACACCAATATTGACGAGTTGAAGCAAAGGGTCAGGGTCAATCCAACGACTAAGTATGTAAGACTTATCAGAAAATGTGGAATAGAAAAGGCAGCTGGCTTTCCTCCATCTCTTGTAGCCCTGAAGCTCGTCATGGCCTGTCAGCAGCCATATCAACCAGATACAAGAATAATTGTGGACAAGGATAGCAACATTCTCACCAATATGTCAGCTGAAGGAATCACAGAGACCTTTCATATTCCCACATTCCTTGAAATGGAAACACCTACCATTGAAGAGTTCCAGGCGATGTGGGATGGTAACCCTACAGGCTACAGGAAGTTAATAAATCAACATTGGCTCAAGGAAAAGTGGGGCAGCACCACGAAGGTTCCTAACGAACTTTTTTGTAGCGATTTCTATGAAGACTACCACAATTTGGTCACAATGCTAAGCAGGGTTATGGGCCTCCCTACTGCAGCCTTCTTTCAGGGGTGGATGGTGTACTTTGTTGAGCAGATCCTTCGAGGGGATGAGGATGCTAATAAAAAAACCTCATTCTATTAGGGAGGTATAATAAGTGACTGCTTTCATGAGTAGTTCCTCAACGTGAAGAAAAGCTCTAAATTCTATATGACTTCATATATCGTCTACTCCTTGGAAAATCAGAGGCAATACAATGGGTTGTTCGTGGCACCTGATGTAGAGTAGGGTCAAAAACTGAAACCCTATGACAGGTATCCCCAACCTCAATACTAAAATTTTAAGGAGTATTGCAGGGTCAATAACGCCTTCACTAGCCAAATCATCAGAATGATTGTTGGAGATTTTGAGAGATGAGTCTCTCACAGTGCTCAAGCCTTCCTGAAGCAATATGCCTACCTCTTCATCCAATACCCAAAGTTCACATACATTTGTGCCCAAGGCTTCACCGACAGGCCAAAGAAACTACCCCTTTACCTCAACGATCGAATCATCTTATTGGAGCTTTCTCGGTAGCTCCAACACATACAAGCAATCTTTAGCAGCAAACACATAGCAGGGATCTCTTATACCATGACTCTTGGCTAGGGCATGTATAAACTACAAACTTCATAGTGCGCTGGTAACTCTGAGAAAGACCCAAAGGATTACCATTTTCACCTGCACATTGCTCGCCTGAGAATGGACCCATATGGACACGTAAGGAAGGCACTAGGACTAGGGTTTGCTCATCGGCACCACATTGAAGACTTTTGGGGGGATTGTCAACATGATAAAGAGGTACAAGCAAGGCACTATATGTGGATGATTGTGCATTTTGTAAGAAAGGTACAACCTTTTCCTATACCAGACCAAGTTGAAGAAGACGAGAGCACCATAATGGACCCCGGGTACCTCGCAGTTACCAACTTGCCATTACCAACAATAGACTGGGATGAGTAGGAGGTCGACAACCTCGATATTATAACAAGGCCAATCTTGGCTCGTACCAAGGTATGGGTTGATAGACAGATGGTCCGATTGAAACAACAGGAGGTAATTTTGACTTATGAGGGGCTCAAAAGTGAGCCAAGTGCCACAGAAGATGCTGCTGCCACCACTTCAATGGGCGGGACATCCAAGTCTCCTCCAGTTACCAGATCCAAGAAGAGGAAAGAGACAAAAATGAAATGATCCCCTGACCCCAAGGTCTATACAAGAAAAGAAATAGGGGGCTCACCCTCCAAGAGGCTTAAGCAAATAGAAGGCACCATGGAGCAACCCTTAATCTGAGAAGAAGAAGCAAAAGATTGTGATCAACTCAAACCTGTCTTGGCTCTCCCTACTTTGGCTTCCCCATCATCTACCTCTTTGGCTATGGTCGCCATATCCCTGCTGGTAGTGGAAATCTCTGTCCACCTTTCCCATTCACCCCCTACCGAACTAGTGATTGTAATTGACTCCTCCTCTGCCATGACTACTCCTCCTTCCTCTACTGCCATGTCTCCCACTACATCACTCCCATTACCTAGAGTGGTGACACCAATGCCCGCTCCAACCATGTGTGAAGCCTTCTCAAAACACATGTAGAATATCCCTTTCAAACTCTCCTAGATCCTCATGGATCCCACACTTCAAGCAGCCTTAGTTCAAGTCCTCGCTACTACCAAACCTTCACAACCCCCGACAGGACCACTGGTTACGGAGGCTACCATGTTAATCTCTAAGGAATGGAAGAAGTGAGAGCAAGAGGCTTTGAAGCCATTTGAGGAGGAGACCGATGAATACCATGAGCACTTGGAATATGAACATCTCACTATTGATAGGGTAGCCTACGATGAAGAAGGAACTAGTTTCTCAGAGAGTGGGGATGAGGAGGACAATGCACATGGTATGGTCATTGTGTTGACCTTTGATGATGACCTTGAGGAAGAAATGGCCTAGTAGCTGAAGGATACTAAGGAAGAGGTAGAAATGTTTCCCCTTAGAGAAGAAGGACAACAAAAAGAAGATAAACCTAAGGGGGAGGCTCAAGCTACCAAGGGCCTTGAAATTGAGCATCTTAAGGAACATGTGCATGAGGTTGAACAAACTGAGAAAAATAAAGAGGAGATGGAAGAGAAAGAAAGTCCCATGCAACAATTATCTACCAAGCCTCCCATCAAGTTCCTTGTGTTCATCTAGGACTTTGATGATGAAGAAGGAGATGCTGCTAAAAGGAAAAAAGAGCCCCCCAAGGGTGGAGAAATTCAAGTCTCAACCAAAGAAGGTAAAAGTGATCATGAATCACCAAAGGAGAAGGCTGCTATGCCTGAGTGGCTTAAGGGACAGCTTGAAAAGAAAACCCCTGTGCTAAAGGACCCAAGGGCGAGGCTAGAAGTTATCTTGGCTAGAGCGCAAATTACAATTAGAAAAGAGAAGCTGAAGATTAGATCCAAGGTAACAATGGATGCTTGTGGGTCTTGGGCTGTATAAATAGCAATGCCTGTAATGGGCCAAGAGGGAATAACCTACAACATCTCCACCTTGGATCTTGGAATTGCTACCAAGGAGCAAAAGGTTGGGCATCTTGAGGAGTCAGTGGCCACAGTGGTGCACTTGATAAAGCAAGACAATATTTCAAAAGATGAGCTTAAATTACAGGTGACCACTTTGACAGATTACATCCAGCAATGGTCTTCGATGGATGACCTACCTACCACATCCATGACTCCACCCCAGCTACTATCCAAAGAAAAAAATTATAAGATGGAAAAGAGGAAGAACTTGGAAAAGACTAGGGAGAGCTAGTTCTGACAAGTCTTGTATGTTGGGAACATGGGAATTAGTCAGGCTGTTAGGACAGCCAACAAGTTCTTGGATCTATAGCAATCTTTGGAAGCCACGAGGAAGCTCTACACCGACTTCCCTGCAACATACAAATCCACCTTTCCAAAGATTGAGGCTATCCTCCAGTTACCAAAAGCCACATGGGAAAAGGAGCTTGCATTCAACAAGGACGATCATTGGTTGACGGACGTGTGGTGGCGAGACTTTGACAACCTGAAGGAAAGGTTGGAACAAATAATGAACAAAGTAGATCTAGATATTGAATAGATCAAAGAAATTAGAGTGGAATGTGCCCAGTACCTCAAGCTAATGACAGAGTATGACATGCCCACAATACAGATGGATCTGAAGAAGGTAAAACCTTACTTCCAAAAGAAGATGGAGGACGGGATGTCTAGCAAAATGATAGTGGAATTCATGAGTTTTGCTACCCGTGCCTTCAATCAATCAGAGCTGTTCAGGGATAAAGGTGCAAAGTACAATGAAGATTGGAAGAAGTTAGAAGATAATGCAAAAGAATGGAGCTACCAAGTGCTATAGTATGAGATCATTGAGGTGGACAAGCTCTAGCCTATCATCCTGAAGTTGATAGAGTATACAGCATCGAAGAGGCAAGAGGACATCCCTGTTAATGATAAAGAACTCCCAAAAGAGTAGCTACAGTAAAACAACAATCATCAAAAAGAAAAAATGCTACAGTGTCATCACTAGAGGACAGAATAGGGAAGGGGACAAAATGTAATTTTAAAATTCTAATATATTGAGGGTTGGTGAAACCCTATTTTGTAATGAATCTTGGCCACACAATGAGAATTAATCTTGGCCATTCATTTGACTTTTGGAGCACTATAAATAGGGCTCTCATCTCATTTGCAAAGAGAGTTGAGTTGTTGTAAAGACATGCTACAAAAATTTATAATGAAAATAAATTAACTTGGTGCATTTTCTGAGTTTCTTACATATTACATGATTCAACCTCCATTGTTAGATGCTTGACTTAGATTCGTATTATTGTCCTAATTAGTTGTATTCTTGCTTTGATATATTTTAGAAATGTTGTTTTGTGGTTATGAAAATTCCTGCTATGTAGATGCCTTCTTAGTCCATACTTTTTGCTATTTGTTGATGGTAGATAGCTATGTAAAGTTAGTCTAGGCTTAAATTAAAAGTTGCTCCACACTTTCATCTCTTTTTATGCATGCATATGGTGAATGAAAGATGAAATATTCATAGACCTTAGAAGATAGCACAAATTCCATGAGACTATGAGATTTCTTGTTAAGTGGAATATTGTTTCTAGGAAGCTGTCCATTGTAGGAACTCCATTATCACTATTCATAGCTAGTTTCAGATCTAGGAACCTTCTCTCTTCCCTGCCCTTTTTCCTTTTTTTAATAAGTACCTTAGGAAAGGTTCATTGCACATTGTAAAGCTAAATCCAATGATAAAAATGGAGTTCAAGACTGCTATTTGAACCTACGGAAAACACAAAACAACTTCTCCATCTTAGGAACTCCATTTGAAGACCCAACTTCCCATGCTTTGTAACTCATCTATAAATCTTCCTTGTGATTCCATCAAATCACATAAATCAACTGAGATATCCTAAGCACTGTCAAGACCTGACATTAGAGACTCTGGGATAGTGTTCTGCAATCTGATTGTGGAAGATTGTCTTTCAAGAGAGGTAGAGCACCTTTGCACTACTTGTGTTGAGAAGTGCATAAAAAACACATCAACAGAACTAGCGCTAGAAGGAGGGCCACACATTGGGAATACAAAGCTAAGGGTTAAAATTGAAGCTAGATTGAATCAGATCATTCTCCCCAGAAAGGTTTCAAAGAGTCTTGTGATCAACACCAAATAAGGGAGAATTTGAAGAATTGTAGCCTCCTACAAGGGAAAAATGAGTTAAGAGAGGTAGCGTTGTTTCTTCCTCTCCCTCCGTTCCACCCACTTTCATTCGACCTCCATCCTCATTCAGCTAGATTTCAGCTTCCATTCGACCATCTGAAACTGCATTTTCACTCCCCATCTCCGACAACCAGGGGATTGCTTCTTCCCTGACCCTTCCAACCCAAGGCACGATCCAAATAGTTGTAGCTCAGGTGCAGTCCCAAACTGTTGTTCTAGCATAGGTGCCAATCCAACTTGCTATTTTTCAATAGTAAATACCACCTACGCCTCCTGCCATGGCTTGCTTGGCACATAACCCTTCACCGATACATTTCACCGCTTACCATGATATGCCCAAGAATTTGAAGGGATTTTGTTCAAAGTTTTATCCTCGTGACCCACAGAGAACAGCTGAAGAACATATCAAAATATTTGACACAATGATTATCAAAATGTAATTCTACCATGAGGATGTTACATGTCATCTTTTTTTGCATTCTTTGGGAGAAGAGGCCTTCTATTGGTACATCAATCTGTTGAGGGGATCCATTACCTCATGGAACCTAATGAAGAATTCCTTCCTGTAGAAATACAATATTTATGTCTATCCTTCAGAACTTTACTAGAAGTTTATGTCTGTCTGGAGAGAAATAAATGAGCCTATTGGATCCTTCAATGACTAATTTCATCGCGCCTTTACGAGGCTGCAGGACCCATACCTTCATAATGATGACGCAACTCTCCTGGTCTACTATGCGTCGTTGGATAGTCTCACATCGACCCTGGTAAAAAGGATGCACCCACCGCACACCTCATTAGTGGTGGCCTATACAGAGACTGTTATTCCTAGTGCAGATTTGGGGCAGAATATCTTTGGCTTGCTACCCTCGCTGGGACCAATGGCACACATAATGCAAATTGAAGGGCTTAATTAGGCATTCGTTCATTAGACCCCTCTTATGAACCAAATACCTTAGTTACCCATCATCCCACATCCAAGGCAGCCACTGAATTATGCACCTCTCGTGCCTTCCTATTTGCAGCCTCAACCACAACATAACTACTCTTAAGTTTCCCAAGAACAGCAGGTGTATTCACAGCAGCGCTAGGCACCCTCATACTTACCAAGGGCAGAATTTCCTCTACCGCACTAGAATCAGCCAATAGCTCTGCCTATCTTTTTCTAAGATCTGGCACCACAACCAGGCAACGTGACTAAGAAGGACAAGTTAGAGGAATTAATAGAGATGATAAAAAAAATGTCCACAAAAATGAGACACATAAAAAATTAGAATAATCAGTTACAAGCCTCCCAGTGTAATTTCCAGGCCAATCTTAATTGGGATAACTGATACAATAGGGACAATAGGGATAACTGAGAAGCAAGCACCTCCTTTAGGTAGAATTATGATAGGGGCAAAAACAGTAATCAAAGTTAAGAAAGGAGACCTTCTTAGAGGCAGAATCGTGTGTGGAATACAAGGCCCGATAACGGAAGTGTCCCTACACCTTTTGACTAGCCAAAAAGCAACGAAAAAGATGACCAATGGGGTATACCTTGCTAAAGCCACTTTGTCTGGATGGTGTCAGATTCACAAAACTAGCAGACACTTTGAGTTGGACTGCCCTGAATTCTAGATGTCCATCAAAATATTCCAAGTAGAAGTACAAAACGCAGTTGATAATGCGGGCTATAGGGACATTGTCCCATCTAAGCCATATGATTCCTCTTGTCTCGTGGCCAACGAAGCCCCGTTTCTGTGGGGTGACTGTAATAAATCTAAGGTTGAGCCTACTCCCATTAAGAGTGAATAAGTATAAGAGGTAAGTAACAGACAAACTCTGGCTCAACTTTTTGATTCAATAGATAATGGTCCAATAGACGAAGAAGAGTCATTTGTAGATGATTTCCACATGTTCCATCAAAAATAAACTCCCTACTTCCTTTGAAATAGGCAGGCAGGTGGATCCTTTATGACCTCTACTCCACCAAATAATTTTGCTACCCCGCCTGACCCCAATGCTAGCAATAATCCTAGGCTTCCCCATGTACCCACTCAATATCTTAACAAGAACGATCGTCAAAATCAGTCATATAATCAGCCTCAAGGCCAATCCCAAAATCAGTCTAGTCAAAGGAAATTCCAACCCCCTAGCTCTACAATAGGTCAGGCCTTTAGTTTGGAAATTAAGCAAATGGGTGAATATGTATCAAAAGATTTCAAGAAGGTAAAAATCATTTTGTCTGCCTTTGAAGTACTCAGAGTCCCTACCATAAGGAGTGCCTTCTATAGGGTCCTCAATGGGACGCCATCCTCTAATATAACCCAGGAAACATCAGCTAAGAGAGTTACCTTCGAAAAGCCCAAGAAAAAATTGGTGATACAGGATAATATTAGGAAAAGGGGGGATGTACCCATAAATCAATCTGCAAGTAAACAAATAGAAAAGGAACCAGAGCAGAGTAATAGGAAGATTTCCAAGGACTAGTCGTTTAGGCATACCAGGGATAAAGGCAGTGATAAGAACAAAGGTCAAGTCACTCACATGGATATGCATATGGGCATCTTTCAAGGAAGGTTGGAAAATCCCCCTTTCCTTACCATCATCTGAATATTCAGGAAGAACTTGCATAACTACCTACTCAATTCAGGAGCGTCTGCCAATGTTATGCCTTGGCATTATGCAAGGCTCTTGAAATTACTCCCACACCTTCAAGAAGGAAGGTGACCCAACTAGATAAATAGAGATCAACATTGTGGGAGAAATAAATTGGATCCCAATGCAAATTGCTCTAGACCCAAGGATACAACAAGTCATCGATATTCAAGTGGCAGACATTCCTAATGCATATGGAATCATCTTGGGAAGGAATTCACCAAGGCACTAAATGGATATACTACCACAGACCTTTCTCACATGTGGCTACCATGGAAGGGACTGCCAAATCAAATCCATATTGACCGCGAACCCTGTATGAAATATATGATCATGGAATACAATAATCTCAACAAAGTATTATTCGCTTAGACCAACCTGGGAAATTACTGTCCTTTCACCTACCAAAATGAGGTTGAGCCTCAGGAAGAATGTTCTACCAAAGTACTCTTAGTATTGTGTAGTCCTTTGACCGATTTTACTCGAATACCTCTGAGTATAGAAATGTTGGTAGAGTCATATGACAAGCCTAATGAAGGTGACAACTAGGGATTACTCAATGATTTCCAGGAGTTCATAGAAAAGTGCACCAGGGACCAACTCAACTTGGGTGCCTGAATGAATTTGTAGGATCTCTTGTTACAGAATTGGTGCAGGATTCACAATGTTTCCCACTCTGAGTTTGATTGTTGCTTATGTCAAATAGTAGTTGAACATGTAAAAAAATTAGCTTCTCCTCAGACAGAAATGCCAAATGGGACACCAGCAAAACTGCTTGCCAATCAGTACACCAAGCTAGAAAACTTCCCTAAGATTATAGAGGCCATCACCCAGCTAAAAGGGAGCACAAACTTAGTCGGACTCGAAGTTAAAGAACTTTCCACATGCTAGATGCTCCGATTTGATGGGTCCAAATCAAAACAAGGAGCTAGTGTTGGGTTCAAACTCATCAACCCAATAGGTAAGACCTTTCTTGCTGCTCATAGATTGCAATTTTATTGCACCAATAATGTAACAAAATATGAAGCTTCATTCCATGGCCTTCTCATGTCCTTGAAGAAAAGTTTCAAAGTGTTGTTGGTTTTAGGGATTTTGAACTCATGGTTAAACAAGTTAGGAAGTTATACTCCTGCCATGATAGAAGACTTGAAAAATATAGGCATAGGGTTTGGGATCTCTTAGAGGGTTTAGATGCATTCAATATACAATTGATCCCTCATGCTCAGAATCGTACAGTTGATGCCTTGGCTCAAGCAGCCAACACTTTGCAACCCCTCTCTTTGTCTGGGCTTAAGAGATTTACTATTGAGCTGACATCTATGCCATCTATCCCAGATAATGTCACTCATTTTTAGGTCCTCAATGATGACAAGCATATTCTTGAATTCATCACGAGTTCCAATGTCTTCGTAGCCCAAATAATCGATGAAGCTGAGTTAGATATAGAAGGGGTTATTAACCTCAAAACCAACACAATCCCCAAGGGCATGGTTCAGCTGGAACATATATTTGACTTGGACCAGATCAGAGACCAGAACCAACAAACAAATAAAGAAGCCATAAGTAGCCAATGCGATTCTCACAACCTCAGGACAGCCGAGAAGATCAAGAATATTTTTATTGGAAAAGTATGCATGCCTCAGGAAAAGAAGGGAATTATTGACATGTTACGTAAGTAGCATGACATGGTGGCATGGAGCTATGAGGATTTAAAAAAATATGACACCTCCATCGTCATGCACACCATACCTCTCAAGATAGAAGTGAGACCATTCTGTCAGCAGCAGCGTCCTATCGATGCCTTATTAGAACACGTCATTTACAAAGAAGTATAGAAGTTTCTTTCAGCAAAGATTATTTTTCCGGTTAGGCATTCCACATGGGTGACAAACCTAGTTTTGGTTAGGAAAAAGAATGGGGAAATTAGATTGTGTGTAGACTTCCGCAATTTGAACCGAGCTTCTAAGAAAGACAACTATTAGGTGCCTTCATTGGATGAGGTGCTGCAGATCGTCAACGGGTCCCAAATGATGTCTTTCCTCAATGGGTACTCTAGGTACAACCAAGTAATGGTGCAGTATGAAGATTGGCATAAAACAACATTCACCACTAAGTGGGGGATGTTTACTTACAAGAGAATGCCTTTTGGGTTCATCAACGCTGGTGCGACCTTCCAATGTGCCATGGATATTTCCTTCAAGGATCTAACTAGTAAGTGCATAATCACCTACATGAATGATTTAATTATGTTTTCTAAAGAATGAGGTGATCACGTTTCTGATTTATGCAAGGTATTTTAGAGGTGTAGGGAGTTTGGGGTTTCCCTATTAATCCCAAGAAGTGCATTTTTAGTGTGACTGAAGGAAGATTGCTCGAACACATTAATTCAGAACAAGGAATATCCATAGACCCTGAATGTATCCAGTCATTACTAAAAATCCTAGCACCAGGTAGCAAGAAGGAATTAAAATCTTTCTTTGGGAAAATCAACTTCGTTAGAAAATTCATCACAAGTTTTGCAGAGATCGTTAAACCCCTCAATGCTATGTTGAAACAGGATGCCAAAGTCAAGTGGACTCCCGACGTCAAATGAGTCTTCAAAGAAATTAAATGGGCCATCACTAAGGCACCTGTCTTAGTGAGCCTAGATTATCTGAAGCCTTTCTATATCTACTCATTTGCTTCAAAGCATTCTTGTGCTAGCATCTTGACTTAGAAAGATGATGAAGGAAATGAGCATCCAATCACCTTCATGAGTGTTCCCCTGAAGGATGCTGAGTTACAATACCACAATTTAGAAAAGCAGGTGTATGCTCTCGTCAGAGGGGTAAAAAAATTTTGGCATTATATTCTGTGCAAAAAGTGTTTGCCATTATCCTAGACTCAGCAGTGAAGACACTGCTCATGCAAAATGAATTGGGTGAATGGAGAGAAAAGTGGGTCACCCTACTCTAGGAATATGACATGGAGATCCAACCGATGAAGCTAGTGAGAGTACAAGCACTAACCTGCATAATGGCTAAAGCAATAGCAAGGGCTAGACCCAAACTCACTGTGTAGCAGTACCAGCTTGAGGATGTTTCCCTGGAAGAATGGTAGGAGAATGTCATTTATTATTTGTTGAAGCACAAGTTTTTTCCACACTTGTAAGGAGTAAAAAAGCATGCTCTTAGATTGAAAAGCAATGGTTCCATGCTACAAGGGTCCATTCTCTATAATAAGAATTATGAAGGCATCTACTTAAGGTTCCTGGGCAAGGAAGAAGTAGACCAGGTCTTAAAAGAGTTTCATGACAAATTTGGCATTGGCCACGTATCTGATCCTTCCACGGCACACCAGATATTGAGAGTGGGATATTATTGGCCAACTATCTTCAAAGATTCCCATTGCCATGTTTGCTCAAGTCACACATGCTAGACAACCGCCACCAAGGAAAAGAATGTTGTTGTCCCACTATAACTTGTGCTAGAGGTAAGGTTGTTCGCACAGTGGGACCTCGATTTCATCAGTCTGGTAAGCCCTCCATCATCCACGGGACATAGGTACATTCTTACTACAACTGATTAACACACTAGATGGGTAGAAGCAATCATATGTAAACAATGCACAATTGAAGTAGTTACTAATTTTTTGGAAAATTTTATTTTTAATCACATTGGTTGTCCTTATGCTTTGGTGTGTGACAATGGACCTGCTTTTGTTTCATTGAAATTTTCAAGTTGGGCATTTGACTACGGGATTTCCCTTAAGTTTTCATCCAATTACTACCCCTAAGGCAATGGCCTTGTTGAGTCCACTAATAAGAACCTAATTACCATGATCAAGAAATTGCTAGATAGGAATCCCAAGGACTGGCATACCCAACTCCGCTTCGCCCTTTGGGTAGATCGCACTCATCATAAGGCTACCCTTGGTGATTCCCCATTCCACCTTGTTTATGGCCTAGATCCCATATTTCCCATCCATTTGAAGATTCCCACTTTGCAGTTTATCAACGATTTTTATAAATTGAGAGATCCTAGGGAAGCTCAGTTAGCCGAGCTCTTGCATTTAGAGGAAGTCTAAGACCATGCAATAGAAAATTTTTCCAAACATCAGGGCATGGTTAAGAGATGGTTCGACCGCCTCGCCAAAATCAAAGCCTTTAGAATTGTAGATTTGGTCCTATATTGGGACAAGGACCATGAAAAGAAAGGAGGACACAACAAGTTTGAAAATATTTGGCTTGGCCCCTTTCAAATAGCTAAGATTTTGAGAGATAATTCCTTCTGCCTAAAGACCTTAACTGGTGAAAATGTCTCGTTTCCGGTCAACATATAGCACTTGAAGTATTAATTCCAAGTTTGAGCTCGTTCGAGCTCTTCTTTGTAAATATTTGTATATAGGTTAGGGTAGGTTCCCCTTTTGGTTTGCTTGCATCTTTCTATTTTGTGTCACTCTCTTGCTTTCCCTCCAACAGTTTTGTTTCGAAAGGATGTTCCTCACCCCCTAGCGGTGGTCATGCTCGCTTGATGAATGGTTTACTTTGGTATCCATCCTTGGTGTTCTTCAGCTAAACATTCACTCTCGACCATTGGTCTCTAAAGGCTACCTGTGAATGATTTCCTTGTCTGAACTATGTCTTAGAACTCGACCCTTGGTTGGATCTCTTTACACACATCTCAAATCTCACACAAAACATATAATAGTCATTTGTAAAGGACGGTACCATGGTTGCTATCACATCCTAGTGAGTGAAAAATCTTGAGTCTATTCTAGTGACCATTGCAGTCCCAAACCCATTGTAGGCTTCAGTGCTTACCTGGTCAAGTGAAATGATAAATGAGAAAATGTGCATTGAAATAAATATCAAAAGGAAAAAGAAAAGGAACTCTAAAAAATAAGCGACCGTATGGGTGTGTAGGTAACTCTACCAGGGCTATGGATGCCCAGCTAGTAGTAGAGCAATATCCATGGGATTGCAACGACAACTCTATCGGGGCTATGGATGTCTGACTGGCAGCGATCAATTTTTAGGTTACTTTTGGTGCTAGATGAGTTAAGTAGCTTGCTTTGTTCAATTAGCAGCCCTTGGTCAGCATCCCACTGAAAGGAATAAACTCAATGCACACACTTCTAAGATGTGTTGTAAATTGACCCAATTAAAGATCTCGTTCTCCTAGTTCACCTTTGCAACCATTCCTGGTCTGTGAAACGTGAAATTTTGGGTTCTTAATGAATATTTATTTTTAGAACAGTTAGGAGTGTTCCCCAGTGGAGTCGCCATTTGTTGTGCCTTCAACACACATGCCCCATTTGAAATGGGGACCCTCTTTTTTTTATTTTCTAGGTCATTTTTGTCGCTACCTCATTTTGCGTGCCCCATTTTGATGTCTCAGATGGTCAACATACATTCAAAGTCTAATCATCAGTTGACCATGCTGCTCTCTTTTAATTTTGTCAAGTTTTGGTGCCTTGCAGGGTCTCTCTAGCAGTTTGCCCCTGTCGGCGGCCTTAGGCTCTACCGCGCCCGCTCCTTTGGGTTTCCCTTTTGTGTCTGCCATTCCTAACCATAGAGGGATTGTGTCTTCTTAGATGACAGGTCCTAAACCCCTGATCTCCTTCTGTTGAAATTTCAAATCCTGGCTACCTTCGTGCTTGCTGGGCCTGAAACTCTAGACTTCCGCGTCCAGAATTCTGTGGAGGTTTTGCCATTCCTGATGGTGGACCTCTACCAAAAATCCACCCTCCAGGCCTTGAATTCTAGACTTCCAAATGCCCACTTCCCTATGCCCTCCCAGCCTCCAGACTCCGGGTATCCTGCCGCCGTCCGTGAATTTAAATCCACCAACCTGATTACTTGTCGTACCTACATTTAATGAGGCCATTAATGATGGTGGGGGTATAAATATCTTGCTCGAACCTCTCATTCTCACTCGTCAGTGTTGCAGAGAGTGATCAGAGAACTTGCCAGAGGAGCCCACCATCTTGGAAGCCTCCATCGATCATTTCCCTCACCATCACTTGCTGATCGTGAGTGGATTCCACACCTCCCCGTATCGAGTGTTCGAGGTAGGTTTCCGTTCACCCTCCTGAACAATGTTTTCATGATTTCTAAGGCTTAAAATGAACAATGATGATCAAAAGGACATGTGAATGATGAAATATGATACAATGGAAAAAAACCCATGTCTTAAAACTTGAGAAAACCCAACATGGCACCCTCATGATTAATTCAGAACTTGTCCTGCACATGGTTGTTCTTCACAAGGGAAGTCACCCTTCCCAGGCGCGGACTCCTTTTCCGCTTGGACTTTATGAAAACTAAAAATTTCAAAAGAAATAACAAAATGGCTATCCCGTCTTTCGGGCCTGGACCATCGGGCTTCCTTTGTCGGTTTGTCATCCGGCACGCAAACTCAAAATATTAAACAATGTCAGCCTACATTCCTGTTCCTCGGGCCTGTACCTCTAGACTTCTGCATCTAGGAGTCTGCCATGCTCCCACTATTCTCTAATGGCGAATACATCCAGTATGCTCGGTCCTCAGTTATTGCCCTTTATCGGCAAGACATATCACTTTCGGCAAGATGTTACATCGAGCCCCTTGGAGTCACACAGAAATCTCTTTCATCGTTGGGACCTTCACCCTTTGGCAAGACCCCTTGGCAAACATACCTTATTCTCCCCGAGCTACTCCGTCGGTATGACATTTAGAGTTGGCAAAACCTTACGCCGACCCCCTTATCCTTGGGTGGGCATGAAAAAATTTAGAGAGACATCAACGGGTCAGGGAGACCTTTCTCCAACTTGGAATATTACACCAAAGGCTCCCTTTATTGGTAGGACCCTCTGCATCGCTGAGAAATCACGGCGATATCTCCATTCTTCGCCAAAACCATCATCTCCTGCCAAGGCTTCCCCATCTGTCGGCAAGACACCCTAGTGTCGGTGAGAGATCTTATCGAAAGAAAAATGCTACCCTAAAAGGTCCCTCATCTTTGGTAGGACATAATGCCTTCGCCAAGACGTCGCGGCGATATCAATTTCTCTTGGGGATTCCAGGAGGTCTTCGCCGTCGTGAATGACTAATGTTGGGCATCCTTCTACCTCCCCGATTTTGGGCTTCCTTTTGCTGTTGGGGAACTCCATTGAACCCTGAAAGTCCTTGAATATTCTAGGCTCTGCCGTCTGGGACTCTGTCCCTCCTCTGCCATTCCGAAAAGGAAAATCTTGCCCACCCTTCCGAGCTCGAGGCTCCGCCTTCCTGATCGCTGTGAGTCTCAAAGTCAAAATCCAACATTCGATGCTAATGTCAGGTCCGGTGCTCCCTTTGGTGATCGGTGAGACATTGTGCATTCGCTGAGACATTACATCAATGAGGGAGGTCTCACCGATTTGTCTTTTTTCATTGTTGCCAGTCGGTAAGACCCAAAAATCTTGCCAAGACATCTCACCATTGAAAAATCTCTTGTCAACATCCCTGTTTGTTTCACAATGATCGACAAGACCTAAGGAATTCGGCGAGACCTCGCACTGAAGAAGAAGCCTTCTACTGATTTTGCTTCTCCCTATCGTCGGTCGGTGAGACATGAAATGTTTGCCATGACTTCACCCCGATGATTGGTGTCTCATCGAGCGGGTATCTGCAAGAGAATTCCATCCATTCAATTGAAAATTAAAGATGAATTGATGGCCTTTTCTCCCCTTAGGTTTGGTCCTCCAGGCCAACCTCTCTATACTTCTACCCAATGATTGCCATCCTAGATGACGAAGGCATAACGGCATCCCACTCGCTTGGGCCCAAACACTCCAACCTGCGAAACTGAAAACAAAGCGACCACCCTTGGACCCTCTGGGTCTCAGATCCACGGGTTCTATCTTTGGAACTCTACATCTGATCAGGCATTTCAAACAGCCAACTTGAGACAACTTTTTGGCCTTGTACCTCCAGATGCTCCTAAATCGATCCAAATGAGCCCAATTTGAAATCTAATCTTGACCCACATGCTTAATTTTGGTCCTCTTCATTGCGAACCTTTTCAATTATCGAAATTCAATTAGAAAAAAATCTCTCGAAATCATTCCGCCCCATTTTCCTTTCTAATACAACATTCCTGCTAGGGGAGTTCGGCCCTCCAGGCTCGGACTATCCCAAAGCCCTCAATCAAAAGACTAATATCATTGGGAGATAGAAGTATCTTTTTATTAATGATAATTTACTTTAAGTTGATTCCATTGGATTTCAACTAACATGAATGCTTTCATGATCAATTGCACTGACTATGCCTTTTCTTGTAGAATATATGGAATCGAGTGTAGGAGCTTCAAGGGCAGCTATCGAGGACAAAGGGAAGAAGTCAGGCAAGATTCCTCGAGGGAAAGAGGACAAAGACCAAATGAAATACCAGTTCTAGGGTGAACCCTTGCAATTGAAGGTTACCACAGACTGGAATGAAAACACCGACACCAACATAGGTCATGTCAATATTGACGAGTTCAAGCAAAGGGTCAAGGTCAATCCAATGACCAAGAATGCAAGACTTATCAGACAAAGTGGAATAGAAAAGGTAGCCGACTTTCCTCCATCTCTTGTAGCCCCGGAGCTCGTCATGGCTTGTCGACAGGAATATCAACCAAATACAAGAACAATTATGGATAGGGATGGCAACATTCTCGTTGAAATGTCAACTGAAGGAATCACAGAGACCTTTCATATTCCCACCTTCGTCGAAATGGAAAAACCTACCATTGAAGAGTGTCAGGCAGCGTGGGATGGTAATCCTACAGGCTGCAGGAAGTTAATAAATCAGCATTGGCTCAAGGAAAAGCAGGGAAGCACCGCAAAGGTACCTAACAAACTTTTCCACAATGATTTCTATGAAGACTACCATGATTTGGTCACAATGCTAAGCAAGGTTATGGGCCTCCCTACTGCAGCCTTCTTTTAGGGGTGGATGGTATACTTAGTTGAGCAGATCCTTCGGGGGAATGAGGATGTTACTACAAAAATCTCATTCTATTGGGGAGGTATAATAAGCGACTGCTTTCATGAGAAATTCCTCAACATGAAGAAAAGCTCTAAATTCTATATGACTTCATACCTCGTCTACTCCTTGGTGGATCAGAGGAAATACAATGGGTTGTTCGTGGAACCTGATGTAGAGTAGAGTCGAAAACTAAAACCCTATGATAGGTATCCCCAACTCCAATACTAGAATTTTAAGGAGTATTGCAGGGTCAATGACACCTTCACTGGCCAAATCATCAGAATGATTGTTGGAGATTTTGAGAGATGAGTCTCTCATAGTGCTCGAGCCTTCTTGAAGTAATATGCCTCCCTCTTCATCTAATACCCAAAGTTCACATACATCTATGCCCAAAGCTTCACTGAGAGGCGAAACAAGTTACCCCGGTACCCCAACGACTGAATCATCTTATTGGAGCTTTCTCAGTAGCTCCAACACATATAGGCGATCTTCAGCAGCAAACACATAGTAGGGATCTCTTATCCCATGACTCTTGGCCAAGGCATGTATAAACTATGAACTTCTCAGTGCACTGGTAACTCTGAGAAAGAACTAAATGATTACCATTTTCACCTACACACTGCTCGCTAGAGAATGCACCCATATGGACACGTAAGGAAGGCACTAGGACTAGGGTTCCCTCATCTGCACCACATTGAAGACTTTTGGGGGGATTGTCAAGATGATAAAGAGGTACAAGCAAGGCACTATATGTGGATGACTGCGCATTTTGTAAGGTGCAACCTTTTCCTATACTAGACCAAGTCGACAAGACGAGAGCACCATAATGGACCCCAGGTACCCCGT
Source organism: Sequoia sempervirens (assembly GCA_007258455.2). Lineage (NCBI taxonomy): Eukaryota > Viridiplantae > Streptophyta > Pinopsida > Cupressales > Cupressaceae > Sequoia > Sequoia sempervirens. The sequence goes on along the minus strand of VDFB02000013.1, from coordinate 195,453,922 downwards.
AGTTACCAACTTGCCATTACCAACAATAAACTAGGATGATCAGAAGGTTGAAGACCTCAATATTAAAACCAAGCCAATCTTGGCTCATACCAAGGAATGGGTTGATAGACAAGTGGTCCAACTGAAATAGCAGGAGGTAATTTTGAATTATGAGAGGCTCAAAAGTGATCCATGTGCCACAGAAGATGCTACTGCCACCACTTCAATGGGTGGGACATCCAAGTCTCCTCCAGTTACCAGATCCAAGAAGAGGAAAGAGACAGAAACAGAACGATCCCCTAACCCCAGGGTCTATACAAGAAAAGAAATAGGGGGCTCAGCTTCTAAGAGGCTTAAGCAAATAGAAGGCACCACAGAGCAACCCTTAATCTGAAAAGAAGTAAAAGATGTTGATCAAATCAAACCTGTTTTGGCTATCCCTACTTTGGCTGCCCCATCATCTACCTCTCTGGATATGGTCCCCACATCTCTGTCGGCAGTGGACATCTCTATCCATGTTGCCCCTTCGCCCCTGACCAAGCCAATGATTGTAATTGACTCCTCCTTCCTCTGCTACCATGTCGCCCACTACATCACTCCCATTACCTATAGTGGTGGCACCAATGCCCACTCCTACCATTCCTGAAGCCTTCGGGTATGTGCAGAATCATCATGCAAAAAATAGGCCCTTAAGTGGCAAAAAATTCAAAAAAATCAGTGTTAGGCAACTTGACGTAAATATTTGAATAAGTTATCTATATTATTTCAAAAATATGTAAGAATAGAATTTGTATAAAATTGAATTTAGTTTCCAAAATACTAGGTTTATTTAAAAATAAATAAAATCTATTTGGTGAAAATTTGAAATTTCAATGCAGTAGTACTTAAGTTTCAGGGAAAAAATAAGAAGTAGGTGTTTGTCTGACCACCCTAACCATAATAAAATGATAATTATTTTTTGTAAGATTTTATATATAATTAGAGGACTCATGTCTAGATGTGATGCATATTTTTTGGTAATTTTTTTCCAAGTGAATAATTAATTATGAATTTTTTATTACAAATTTTATAAAATATAAAAACTCATCTATCTAACCACCTTAACTTGGTCAAAACTTCATGAAATTTAATTTTTCTTTTTTTAATCCTATAGTATGTGAAGCATAAAATGTGACGCATGTTTTGGATTCAAAAAATATGATACCGTTTGAAAGTTATAGATGTTTTTCAATCAGCCTATTGATCAGGACTTTAGTCATAATTCTAATAGAAAATGAATAATAATTATTTATTAAATTCAAATTAAATCATAATTTATACTTTTGGAAAGCTGAGAATCTCTTCTAAAAACCCTTTTCGTTTCATTAATTTTGGGTGAAAAAAAATTCGTCAATCACATACCCAACAAATACCCATAATATTGCAACTTTTTGGCGCACCATGATCCTGCACATACCCCTTCTCAAAACATATACAGAATATCCCTTCCAAACTCTCCCAGATCCTCATGGATCCCATGCTTCAAGCAGCCTTAGCTCAGGTCCTTGCTACTGCCAAACCTTCACAACCCCCGACAGGGCCACCGGCTATGGAGGCTACAATGTCAATCTGTAAGGAATGGGAGAAGCGAGAGTAGAAGGCTTTGAAGCCATTTCAGGAGGAGGCCGATGAATACCATGAGCACCAAGAATATGAACATCGCACTATTGACAAGCTAGCCTATGATGAAGAAGGAACTGGTTCCTCAGAGAGTGGGGATGAGGAGGACAATGCGCGTGGTAGCATCATTGTGTGGACCTTGGACGATGACCTTGAGGAAGAAATGGCCCAGTAGTTGAAGGATACTAAGGAAGAGGTAAAAAATGTCAACCCTTAGAGAAGGACAACAACAAGAAGATAAACCTAAGGGGGTGGCTCAAGCTGCCAAGGGCCTCGAAATCGAGCAGTTCAAGGAACATGTGCATGAGGTTGAACAAACTAAGGAAAAGAAAGAGGAGGAGATGGAAGAGAAAGAAAGTCCCATGCAACAATTATCTACCAAGCCTCCCATCAAGCACCTCGTGGTCATCTAGGACTCTAACGACGAAGAAGGATATGCTACTAAAAGGAAAAAAGAGTCCCCCAAGGGTGGGGAAATTTAAGTCTCAACCAAGGAAGGTAAAAGTGATCATGAATCACCAAAGGAGAAGGCTCCTATGCCTGAGTGGCTTAAGGGACAGCTTGAAAAGAAAACCCCTGTGCTAAAGGACCCAAGGGCGAGGCTGGAAGCTATCTTGGCTAGAGTGTAAATTACAACTAGAAAAGAGAAGAAGCTGAAGATTAGATCCAAGGTAACAATGGATGCTTCTAGGTCTTGGGCTGTAAAGATAGCAATGCTAGTAATGGGCCAGGAGGGAATAACCTACAACATCTCCACCATGGATCTGAGAATCGCTACTAGGGAGCAAAAGGTTGGGCATCTTGAGGAGTCAGTGACCACGGTGGTGCACTTAATAAAGCAAGACAAGATTTCAAAAGATGAGCTTAAAGCATAGGTGGCTGCTTTGACGAATTACATCCAACAATGGTCTTAGTCGGGAACATGGGAATTAGTCAGGTTGTTAGGATAGCCAACAAGTTCTTGGATCTATAGCAATCTTTGGAAGGCACGAGGAAGCTCTACACTGACTTCCCTACAACATACGACTCTACCATTCCAAAGATTGAGGCTATCCTCCAATTACCAAAAGCCACATGGGAAAAGGAGCTTGCATTCAATAATGACGATCATTGGTTGATGGGCGTGTGGTGGTAAGAATTTGACAACTGGAAGGAAAGGTCAGAACAAATAATGAACAGCATGGACCCAGATATTGAATGGATCAAAGAAATCAGAGTAGAATGTGCTCGGTACCTCAAGCTAATGACGGAGTATGACATGCCCACAGTACAGATGGATCCAGAGAAGGTAAAACCTTACTTCCAGAAGATGGAGGACGGGATGTCTAGCAAAATGAAAGTGGAATTCATGAGTTTTGCTGCCCATGCCTTTGATCAATCAGAGTTGTTCAGGGATCAAGGTGCAAAGCATGATGAAGACTGGAAGAAGTTAGAAGATAATGCAAAAGAATGGAGCTACCAAGTGCTGTGGTATGTGATCATTGAGGTGGACAAGCTCCAGCCAGTCATCCTAAAGTTCATAGAGTATACAGAATCGAAGAGTCAAGAGGACAAACCTATTGATGATAAAGAACTCCCCAAAGATTAGCTACAGTAAAACAACAATCAGCAAAAAGACAAAATGCTACAATGTCGTCACTAGAGGACAAAATAAGGAAGGGGAAAAAATGTAATTTTAAAATTCTAATATATTGAGGGTTGGTGAAACCTTATTTTGTAATGAATCTTGGACACACAATGAGAATTAATCTTTTCCATTCATTTGACTTTTGGAGCACTATAAATAGGGCTCTCCTCTCATTTGCAAAGAGAGTTGAGTTGTTGTAAAGACATGCTACAGAAGTTTATAATGAAAATACATTAACTTGGTACATTTTTTGAGTTTCTTACATTTTACATGATTCAACCTCCATTGTTAGATGCTTGACTTAGATTCGTATTACTGTCCTAGTTAGTTGTATTTTTTCTTTGATAGATTTTAGAAATGTTGTTTTTGTGGTTATGAAAATTCCTGCTATGTAGATTTCTTCTTAGTCCATAATTTTTGATGTTTGCTGATGGTAGATAGCTGTGTAAAGTTATTCTGGGCTTAAATTCAAAGTTTCTCCACACTTTCATCTTTGTTCATGCATGCATATGGTGAATGAAAGACAAAATATTTGCAGATCTTAGAAGATAGCACAAATTCCATAAAACTATGAGATTTCTGGTTAAGTGGAATATTATTTCCAAGAAGTTGTCCATTGTAGGAACTCCATCATCACTGTTCATAGTTAGTTTTAGATTTAGGAACCTTCTCTCTTCCCTACCCTTTTTCTTTTTTTTAATAAGTACCTTAGGAAAGATTCATTGCACATTGTAAAGCTAAATCCAATGATAAAAATGGAGTTCAAGACTACTGTTTGAACCTACAGCAAACACACAACAACTTCTCCATCTTAGGAACTCCATTTCAAGACCCAACTTCCTATGCTTTGTAACTCATTTGTAATTCCGTCTTGTGATTCTAGCAAATCACATAAATCAATTGAGATATCCTAAGCACTGTCAAGACCTGACATTAGAGACCTTGGGATAGTGTTCTGTAATCTGATTGTGGAAGATTGTCTTTCAAGAGAGGTAGTGCACCTACGCACTTCCTGTATTGAGAAGTGCATAAAAAACACATCAACAATAAATTTTTACTATAACAACTATATACCCTCTAGCAGCAACTACCCACAAATGCTCTAGTCAACTAAGGTATCACTATTTTGTTCAAGTATTTAAAATAGTATTTCATAAATGTCTTCAAAAGAAGAGATAGAATACAAATTTATACTCTAAATAGAAAATTTTTAATTGATGATTCATGAAGTATTTCAATAATTAGTCATATCATTCTTATGACTAGCTTCTACTTATCACCATAAGCATTTTCTTTATTGTAAATGTACTAAAAACAAAAGAATACATGTCACAAGTATGTGTATGTACATAGATGAAGTCTATGTGCATACACATATATGTGCCTACTAATGTTTAAGTTGTGTATACATTCTAAAATAATTATAAAGTTTAGATTGCAATATTAAAATAGTATTCCATTGACATTTTTGGTCAAAATAAATAATCTAAGCAAGTCTATGCTAGCAATTTCTTACATATTGTTATACTCTAACACTGTTGTTTCGATAAGAATATTCATTATTTTAACATAATGAGTATTGTTTCCTACTAAACAATCATAAAATAAGTTGTTTACATATGAACGTTCATTGTTTGAGCAAAGCATGTGGGTAAAAACACAAAATTGTGTCACACTTTTGGCCAAATAAATAGTTCTAAGTGAAATATTTTCAGCTGGACAAGTTTTGTCCAAATAGGTTTTGACCGAAACCATGTGACATATATGTGACACATAGGGTTTCGGTTGAGTAGGTTTTAGCAAAATCCATTTTTTTTTTCCCTTTCCTCCATTGAAATTGGATTATTTTATCTATAGGGTTTCTATAGAAATGGTTTCAGTAGAAACCCTTTCTATAGAAATCCTTTTAGCCAAAATTGTCTATGTGGCATTGTAGTTGGCAACCAACTCAGCTTTTTTCAGAATTTTCTGAAACTTTCAACTTCAACTAAGCATTTCTTTAGTCAAAATTATTTTTCTACAAAATAAAAAATACAATTTTTTAAAGCTCAAAGTGATGAAACCAAATATGTAATTTTTTTAATATTTTGATTAGTTTTAATATATTTTATTTTAAAAATAATGCAAGTAGGTTGTTAAAGTTAAAAAATAGGCTAATTAGAAATTAAAAAATTAGTAAAAGATATTAAATTTTTAAAAAAATATATGGGGCACAAGAAGAGAGAGTCTTCCTCAAAAGGGTATAATTTGTTTTTTGAAAATGATTGAAAAAATAGACAATAGTTGATAGCCCATGAAAACTGTTGAATTCTGAAAAGTTTGACTTTAAAATGTTATTACGAGAAAAATATACATCAAAATTTGAGTTTTTTTGCATGCACAAGCTATTAAAGTTACCTATTTGGAGAAAAAAAATGAGGGAGAAATGAAGTATTTTTCAATTTATTTCTTGGTAGCCCATGAGGTCACTTTTTTTTAAGTTTTCAACATTCCAAAATTTGTTCTTAAATTGATAAAAAAGTAATGAATTTTTTTTTCTTTTAAATCTAAAAAATACAAGAATAAACTTCATCAAAAATTCTACATTTCATTAGTTTACATCATTTTCAAATTCAAAGCATAAAGACCACTTTTATGTGGTTGAAGTTTAGATTTGTTTTTGTTGTTTGCCAATTCCTTTATAAAGTGTGACATAGGATTGTGCTTTTACTCATGTACTCTTTCCTACTAAACATTTGTAAATATAGTTGTTTACATATATACATTCATTGTTTGAACAAACTAGGTAATGTTTCCTACTAAACATTTATTAAGCAAGCTATTCACATATGTACATTCATTGTTTGTACATAATAAGTACTATTTCCTACTAAACAATTATAAAGTAAGTTGTTTAGAAGATAAACAATTTATAGAGCAAAGTTGTATCTAGCTATAATGATAAATTTTCAACAAAACAAAGTTGTTTGCTAAATAATAACTTCTATTTGCATCAATACACTTTTATTCTAGACTAATAGAATATATTTAAAGATAATTAATTTCATTTACTCAATTTGTTGATCTCACATTTCTTACATGCTACATATTCACTTACAAACACATGTTCACCATTTAATACTGAATGGGTTTTTCCATCATGAACAAAAAATAACCAAATCAAATAACATAATTTCAACCTTAAGAATAGAATGTCTATTATCTAGATCTTGAACTCTTTTATCACTAGAGTCAATATGAGTACAACTTAATAATATAAAGAAACTAAATTCGACATGCTCATCCATGAATTTCTTAAGCAAATATTTCAATTAAGATAACAAGGAGGTTTTAGGATCAAATTGTACTTTATCCTACTTAGGATGCAACAAACAAACCAAGTTTGTTCTATATTTTGACCCATTTCTATGGTTGGGTACTTCCTATCTTAACCTCAGGTTCCATTCAAAGTTACCCTTATGGGAATGTTGGCTAATTCCTTAATGCATGATGCTCTATACTTCATGCAGACTCATATCTAATACTAAATCAAATAAATTATACTATCAATTATGAGGATTGATCCTATTAGGTTCACAAAGAAACCCCTCATTTCCCAACTATTCTTCAAATCAAGGCTTCTTCTTTATACTCATATGTTTACCACAGTCCTACATAAAAGAATTATTTTCCCTTTTACCATTATCAAATAGGCCAATAATGGAAGGTGTTTTTCTTTTAAAAATAACACTATCGACACATATTGAAGGTAACACAGAGGATTATTTCCTCTTTTCATAGGTTTAGCAGGTGTACCTTTACAAAATCAACACCAAATGGTGCACATTAAATCCAAATATGATTTTTGATAGCCAAGATAAGGCTTACTCTATTGAGAAAACATTCTTAATAGTCGCTTCTTAGGATTCGATGGCTCAAACTTAGCACAAAGGCTAGCCGAATGGCTCCATTTAGGATGCTAACAAGAGTAGGCCATAGGCCAAGTGATTCCCCAGAGGGTGGTTGCCAAAACTATACCTTCGACTTAAGCCGAAAAACACAAACAAAAACATTTGTATGCCACTATGCTATCGGTTCTACCATTAAATGTAAAGATAAACACTAGCTAAAACAATTAAAAGATATGATAGTGATATTGATACTAATTCAAGAATCAAATTACCTCAATGGTTGAGCCTTTTCATTGAAGCTTTCCTCAGATTTTTCCTACAACTTTGATCTCTCTTTCTACCTTTTTGGGTGCAGGTCGATTTTCTTCCAAATCGATCCTATAGTTTTTACTCACCACCTTCATTCAAAATGGTAAAAAACTACTTCTTCCATGTGGCTAGGTGCTAACATTATGGCTTTTCTGCCATAGCCTCCCTCTAATTTTGAATAATTATTTTATTATTAGGCAAGCCATGACCATCGTGGGTCTACCTTGTAATCTTCATTCATTTTTCCATAGTTTAACTATTAATGCATTGGTTATCAACTTAATTTCAATTAAAATTTGAATATGTATACTCACATGCATATGTACGTATATTGTACATATATATATACATATATAAATATATGTATATAAACACATATATAAATATATGTATATATATACATATATATGTATCTATCTAATATATATATACTTATATATCTTTGTATCTATATGAATTTAAATGATTTCATTCACATGGGTATGTGCAGGATCATGATAGGCCAAAAAGTGGCAATATGATGGGTATGTGGCTGACGACTTTTTTTTACCCAAAATTGATGAAATGAACAGAGTTTTTAAAGGATATTCTCAGCTTTCCACCAATATAATTTATGCTTTACTTTAAATTTAATAAGTAATTATTATTCATTTTCTATTCAAATTATGACTAAATTCCTATTGATAGACTAATTGAAAAATATCTATAGCTTTCAAATGGTACCACATTTTTTGAATCCAAAACATGCGTCACATTCTATGCTTAACATACTATAGGATTAGAAAAATAAAAATTGAATGTAATGAAGTTTTGACCAAGTTAAGGTGGTCAGACATATGGGTTTTTTATATTTTTTAAAAATTGTAATAAAAAAATCATAATTAATTATTTACTTGGAAAAAATTACAAAATAATATGCATCACATTAGGACATGAGTCCTCTACTTATATCTAAAATCTCATAAAAAATATTATCATTTTATTATGGTTAGGGTGGTTAGAAAAACACCTACTTCTTATTTTTTCCCTGAAATTTAAGTACTACTACATTGAAATTTCAAATTTTCACCAAATAGATTTCCTTTTTTTTAGAACAAACCTAGTAGTTTAGAAACTATATTCAATTTTATAAAGATTCTATTCTTATATATTTTTAAAATATAAAGATAACTTATTGAAATTTTTACGTCAAGTTCTCTAACTCTAATTTTTTTTATTCTTTTGCTACTTAAGGGCCTATGTTTTCCATGATGATCCTACACATACCCACATCTTACCATGTATATATATATATATGTATGTAACTATACACACACACACACATATATATATATATTTAAATAAAACATTCATATACAATTTGCTTGTTTTGGATTGGCTCAAAGGTTCCATATACTATCATTTTAATTAAGGAACTTGAATTTTCATTTTGAGCTTATTTACATATGTTTATATATATTTTTCTACACTAAAGAAAATAATTTTCTTTTACAATGCTCATTTTGTTCCTTCAAATCACAAGGTTTGAATAGATAATTAAATCTACTAACCATTTATTTGCAAGCACTTGAATAGTTCAAATCGAGAAAATTGCACCTTCTTATATATGCAAATCAATCAAATGTAGGTCATCATGCCATTATGGTGTGTGCACCTAGATGCCAACTAGCTTACCATTCGATCTGGCTAAACAATCCTACTTCAACCGCGTTTTTGTCCTTCAACCTGTCACCTTGAAACTACACACACTTGCATGTGCAAATTGGTCAGTAATGTTCAATTCTTGGTAACATATAAAATAATTTTTCAAAAGTTCACAAGGTCAACATCAATCAACTTCTTTCATTCAGTCTCTCAAATATTCCAGAAACTCCATTTAATATTTAATTAAATTTATTCAATAGTTCAATTTTCCATATTATGATAAATATTTAATAAAATTGGGTTATGAAATCCTTCCCCACTTGGAAGAGACATTGTCCTGGTGTCTAGTAAGTCAGATAAAGAACATCATATCAAATTTTGAGAATTCATGTCTATTTCAACATCTCATCAAAATATATGTCTATTTCAACATCACATCAAAAATATATGTCTATTTCAATATGAGATCAAAAATATATGTCTATTTCAACATCACATAAAAAATATATGTCTATTTCAATATGAAATCAAAAATATATGTCTATTTCAATATCACATTAGGAATATATGGCTATTTCAACATCAGATCAAAAATATATGTCTATTTCAACATCAAAATTTTAAAGCATGAAATACCATATTATCTCTATCCATTTTTTTTTCAAGAAAAATCACTGAGTTTCTTTTTCAAGAAAGAAAATTTGGAAAGGAGCATTCTATTTCTTCTGCATCATCCCAATTAGCACTATCCTTTGAGTACTAGTCCCATTAGAACTTAAATTGAGCAATATATTTGCTCTATAACTTACCGTTGCATCTATCCAAGATTCTAATTGGCTCTAGTAGCACCACCCATGGATCATGTACCTGCAAGGATTTCCAATCAAGTACATGAGTCACAGTAGGATGATATGGTTTAAGCAAAGAGACATGAAACACATTATGAAGTCGATCTAGAGCAAGTGGTAGAGCTAGTTTATATGCAACTGGGTTAATCACTTCCAAGACTTCAAATGGTCTCACATATCTTGGAGCCAACTTGGAAGACTTTCCAAAAGAAATAGATCTTTTATGAGGTCTGACTCTCAAGAAAACTTTTCCACCTGTAACGCCAAATAAAAAGCTTTGCACAATAGACAACAAAGAAGATTAGAAGCACACATGCATGCATACAATACTAAATCTAAAATGCAAATTCATTCGTTAAGCAACAAAGAACACGGGAAAGTAAAAACGTAATTAAAACTGAAACAATCTCACCAATTCCAAACGTATTTCTATGATTCATCTCGATTTCCCTTCTCTATTTTGCTTTTGTAGTATAATTGCCGTCAGATTTTCAAGTTTGTGCAAGTATAGCCTAAGATAATGATTAGCAAAATATCGAAGATTCAAGATATGTGCTCTCCAAAAGTTATAAAATTCGCGAGAGAGATTGGAATGAAGAATGACAAATCAATTTATAGAAAATTGATTATTCCAACGACAGGCCAAGATTGAAAGATCAACGGACGGTTGAGATTGACAGATTGGACATGCATTCAGATAACTGATAGAATTAAAGATTAAATAAATGATTTAATCTTTAGTTCGGCATTTGAAAACATTAGAAATATCTTTGCATGACAAAGATAAAGATTTATTATAATGACTCTCTATTCAAATGCACGCACAACATTTAATTAATTAAATAATAATATTTAATTAATATGCATGTGCACGCAAATGAGTTAGAACTGGAGGATTGCATGATCTGAAGAAGAGATTACTCGAAGACGCCACTCAGACATCAAATCAATAGTTAACTGAACAATTAAAATAGATGCCGAGTCAAGTAAAAGTGAATACTTAGATAACTCACATAATTATGTAAAATATAGAGGAATGTGTTGAAATAGAATTAATGAATTAAATAATTCATTTAATTCAAGACTCGATATCTGAAGAATAATTAAATAAATAATATTTATTTAATTAAATGATGAAGGGGATTTAAATGAATAATTAAATAAATAATGAATTTATTTAATTATAGTTGAAATATGATAAAGAGTAAATTAAATAAGAATTTATTTAATTTAACAAGAAGAAGGTTAATTAGTAACATAATTAAATAAAAAACGTTTATTTAATTAATCAAGTAGAATAAAGAAAAGTGTGAATTAATTAAATAATTAAGATTATTTAATTAATAGAAGAATTAATGTTAAGGTGAATTAATTAAATAATTGACATTATTTAATCATGACCATGAAGAATACGAAATATGAAGAATATAGAAGTCGCAGGCTAAAGACCAGATTTCGGTGTCTACATTTGCCCCTCTTTGATACAATGCCATTTTAGCGTTGTGTCAAAGAAAATTGAAAAGAAATATGCCCCAGTAATGCTCCAGATTAGAATAGGTGAAGGTATGCCCCCTTAGGAAAATTGACAAATTTGGGAAACGTGCAAAAAAAAATTGGAAATGCTCCTGATTAGTCTAGTAGATAAGAAAAAATGCAATGCAGTTGACAGATTTGGGATAGGAAATGGGAGGGACGGGTACGAGATGATAGAAAATGGAAGTTTACATGGCCAGTAGGAAGAAAATGCCACCTAAGCACTAGGTATATATTTGAATTAGGGTGAAAAACTATTCATTTGCACCCACCTAGCTTTGAGATTGGAAAATTTACTCTGACTTTTAGCGAGGATGTCTCCAGTTCCAGCCACTCACCATCGTGCATATAGGATTCGGACATACCAGAGACCAGCCGGTGCGGACCCCCTGGTATGGACCTAAAACTTGCCTTTTAAAATTTTTTGATTTGCACGTTATTTAATGCATTTAATTCAATTTTTAGCTATGCGTCATTTTTTATTTTGCATCGCATGTGTACGCACGAACAATGCATGTGACTGCAAAAAGCCGTATTTGAAAGTTTACGCCGGCCATTTAGAATAGGCTTTAGCGAATAAACGCATCTGTTTATTTTTGCTACACATTTGACATTTTGCAACGCATGTGCATATTAATAGTCGCATTTGTTTATTTTGAAACGTATTTGTCATTTCGAAATGCAAATGTTATTTTTATGACACATTTGATTATTATGAACCGCATTTGATTAATAATAATGCATATAGAATTTGTGAACCGCATTTGTTAAAAAGTGACGCATGTGTAAAAGAATGACGCATGTGCAAGAATAACGACGCATTTGCATTTTATGTTAAAACAGTCATTTTTTACTAGGATAGATGATTCAGGCTGATATGAGGCATGCATAATGTTGTTGCAGGTTGTACTAGATCCTATTTTTATACGGGAGTCGAGACCCATGACATTTTGATTCAGAGCTAGTTTGCAGTCGGCTGAGCGACGGACTCTATGGCATTTGGGTTTGTTGCATGTGACCGATATGCCCTAGATTCAGGAAAATCAGGGACTACTGATGACATTATGTGAGTGGTGGCACTCAGAGACATCTTCCTTCCACCTTCCGACTAGAGAGGCGACGGTGACCCTAGAGGATGTATATAGGATATTGAGACTGCCTATTAAAGGGACATGAGTAGTCTATGATACGCAGAGGGGGATTACCGAGATGTGTAGATATTACCCCCACGCCGACATTAGATAGCTAGGGGTGGATGACTATGAGATTAGGTGGCGGGTATTGGCTCAGAGGTATAGACAATTAGACTGTTTGGTAGCGACATTGATAGGTGGTATTGTACTGCCTGACCGCCGTGGTCATGGATTCCCTGTGGGATGGGGGGAGATGTTAGTGGGCATGCTGGAGCATCGAGTCATATATGCTTGGGGTTTTTGTGTGTTAGGGATGTTATACTTCCACCTGCATGACATTTCCTATAGAGAGGCTCAGTCGATGAGCTGCGGTACCATGCTCCTTATGGTATGGGCATAGGAGCATATCTCTATTTTCCGGCCACCTGTTACAGTAGACGTACCTCATGGAGCTCCATATGCCTTCCATTATGTGGGGGCAACTACACAGCATCACATTGGAGATACAGGCTACTTCTGACATGCTATAGACATGATGTAGGAGTTCACATGGAGACCGTACCTGGGCTGCGAGTAGTGGTTAGATGAGGATGAGCACCTGTCGTTTTGTAGACAGACTTAGTATTTGGTGGGGTGGACAGTGTCCCATATGCACATTATAGAGTGACAATTGCCAGACCAGGTACTGAAACAGTATGGAGAGGTACATGATGTACCTCGAGAGAGCAGAGTTTGCTCGGTCATCACGAGAGGTCCTACTATGGGGGCCAGAGATTCCAGTCGCCACTACAGAGGTAGATATTGATGGGTTACAGGCATAGCCATGGGGATGGAGGGATGGACCAGCAGATCCAGGGACCACTCCAACTTATGATCAGTGGTGGGCAATACACAGGCCGATTCCCTTGACATATCCCAGGCAGCCAGCATCGATAGAGCGGCGTGGGACACGTCCTAGAGGTAGGCGAGGTAGAGGGAGAGGCCGAGGAGGTAGAGGAGGATGTGGTGATGGAGGGGATGATGGCAAAGGTGGTCGATGTGGAGGCAGGAGAGGGAGGTGTGGTCGACAAGGACGAGGGCCAGCCTTGTCACCGATCCGAGAGGAGAGAGGAGAGGAGGATGTGGCCATGTTAGATGTGGCCAGAGGTGGTGAGGAGGAGCAGCCAGCAGAGGTAGTTATCCCAGACATCCCAGATATCCCAGCAGAGGCAGAGGTAGGTGCCGAGGAGGCAGGTAGAGAGGAGGGAGGTGTCGAGGAGGCAGTTGGAGAGGAGGCAGAGGTTGATGCCCTTAGGTTACTAGGTGCCTACCAAGAGGATGATGATGAGGATGATAATCATGAGAGAGAGATCAGGGATTAGATTCTGGAGGAGCTCAATGAGGAGGAGGATGGGATAGAGAGGGCCAGATAGGATGAGCGAGGGGCAGAGAATCCCGACATGGATACATTGCGAGCCCAGGTTGCCTCATTAGAGGATCAAATGAGAGTGTTGATACCTGAGAGGGATGCCTATAGGGTAGAGAGGAACATAGCCTTGATGGATAGGGATCAGGCCATAGCTCGGCGGCAGGAGACAGAGCAGAGGTTCACAGAGCTCAGGGCATTATGCATAGGACCATCAGCTACGTTTGCCAAAGAGTTGGTCAGAACTGGAGAGAGGGAGAGGTATTACTGGGACTTATATGAGGCAGAGGTTCCCCTAGAGAGACGGTCTCCTAGTTTTTCAGCGGCACACAGTAGCAGGTCTCAGACCAGGACCCACACTCGGTTAGTTAGCACAGAGGGGGTGGATCAGCCACGTAGAGCAAGGCCATATGAAATACCTCCCACAGCTTAGAGATCAGCGGGTTCCCAACATCATTCTCCCACACACTCCCAGCATGATGGCAGTGGCAGTTCAGGATAGAGATACTGCTTGAGATTATTTTGAGACATTGTATTTTGATCTTATAGCCTGTGGGCTTCCATGTACTATTGATACATTATGACATTGTGATGTGACACATTTGAGCGATATATATATGATTTTGGTGGTGATTCTCATGCTATGCATTTTGATGTATGGATTATGCAGTCTTTATTTATACATGTGATGTTTATATGATATGCCTATATGATGGATGAGTGTATGCATTTTATGATGTTTATGCAGCTAATGAGATAATGTTGATTCTATGTGATGTTTTAATTCTATATGATGTTGACCTGCTATATGATGTTATATGTATGATGCAGATGACATGTGATGTTATACAAATGTAATGTGATGCCTATATTTACAGTTGATTTGTACATGGAATGCTGATGATATGTATAGTTTTTTAATGATTATTTTCTATTATGCCATGATGATCTACATATGAACTATACTTATATGTATAAATGTTTCTAACATGTATGTTGATGTAGGATGATGTATACTGTTTTGTGTCATAG
Source organism: Sequoia sempervirens (assembly GCA_007258455.2). NCBI lineage: Eukaryota > Viridiplantae > Streptophyta > Pinopsida > Cupressales > Cupressaceae > Sequoia > Sequoia sempervirens. Next base: position 195,438,863 of record VDFB02000013.1, on the reverse strand, counting down.
GACTCCTTCATAATGCAAGAAAGAAGAACTGTTAGTGCGGAAAGAAAGATTGACAAAGAATGAAAGGATGGAAGATGAATGTTAGTATTAGGAATCTTTGATATTTTTCATTATCACAAAAGGTATTGCACTTTATCATCATTGGGTGGGACTAATACAAATGGAGAAAAACACCATGATATGGCATAGATCAAGGTGTGCAAGGTCATCCACTTGCTAATAACAGACAGTCACAGACAAGAAGTGTCATTAACTCATACTAAGGACACAAATTGCCCCAGTCTTTTTGTCAGGACAAACCACAGATAGGTAACAAAGTAAAAGATGGGTCATGAGACGTCATTGCTCCTCTAAATCCTTCATGGGAAATCTTTGAGGAAACTAGTAACATGACTCAAAATCAAATTTAAAAGATAGTGGACAGACAACAGTAAAATAAAATGGAATTATGATACGCCATTGCTCCTCTAAATCCTTCATGGGACATCCTTGAGAAAGCTAGTAACATGAATCCCAGTCATCAATTCAAGATAAATGATAAGATAAATAAGCCATAAAGTCAATAAGCCAGTGAAATATTTGCCAAAACATGACTTGTTTGATTTGTTTTGATTGATAAAAGGATTAATTGATAGAGCCTAGTTTCAGGAGATACACATACTAGATAAGACTGTGAGTCTGATTTCGATGTTATGACTATTTGTATAAGGCATGACAAAGCCTAGTGTCAGAAAGACATGTATCGTATAAGACGTTGAGTCATATGCCATTGATGTGATAACCTGTGTAAGGCTATGTTTGACCTTGTCAATTATGCAGGAAGGAATCATCTTGAATAAGACATAGGTTGATTGTTTTGATAATGTTCGTTTCCAAGAAGGACACATCCTATAGTAGACTGTAGTTGATCTGTTTTGATTGTTTTGTTTGGCAAGTTGTTTGATTTGACTTAGAGACATTGTTGACTTGTTCACTACATTGATGCATGACTTGAGATGATGTGTGGAAAAATAGCTGTGTATGACGACAAACCCTAAAGGACTGACCTAGTGCAGCCTCGGGGGCTCATTGACTGATGGCCTTGCCTACGTTGTACACGCAAAGACCTCGTAGTTTGAATTGACTGCGACCGAAAAGACTGACTACAAATAGTAGATGTGTGTGTGAAAGTGAATGTGACGAACCCTAATGGACTGACCTAGTGCAGCCTTGGGGGCTCATCGATTGATCACCTTACCTACGTTGTACACGCAGAGAACTCATAGTTCGACACGACCAATGACCTTGTCATATAGACATGTGGATTAAATCATGAATTTATACAAACAAACCTAAACAGACTGACCTAATGCCTCGGGGGCACATCGGCAAATGGCCTTGCCTACATCCAGTCGCAGAGGCAACATAGTTCGACAAATGACAAAGACTGACAAGTGCGACTGACTTTGACTTTGTTTTTGGATTTTTGAAAATGTTTTGATTTTTTTGTCTTTTTGAAGTTTTCCAATGTTTTTGTGTTTTCTCATGTCATTTTGTGATGTTTTGTGGATTTTCCATGGTTTTACGTCTTCAACACAACCAATGTATGAACCAATATGACACATGTCAAGTGTTTGCCCCCAGTCGAGTATAAGACCAATTGCCTATGAATAGGGTAAAATAGGGGATATGAAATGCTCTCGATGTCAATCGTTCCAGGTCATGGGAAAGACTACCACTTATTATGAATGGTATATACAAGTGATGGACAGGAAAGATAGGGATATGTACAGGGATAGTTAGTATGTACTGGGTAGTGGACTATGTATAGGGTAAGGACTATGTACAAGGTAGGTATATATAATGATGTGGTGTATGTACAAGATAGATTAGAATAATAGTAGACAAAGAAGTAGAGTTGAGTACACATGGCGCTTGTTTGCCAGGTTTTCACCAAGGTACCTATCCAAAGCACCACTGAAGTGGTTTTCACCATTGGATGAATGATTTGTCTTTACTATTTTCCATATTAACTAATTGTTTTGGTGTTAGCAATATGCCTGTTTACCAAGTTTTCATCTTGATAACATTTTTTTTTTTTTTTGTGATTTTCCAATTTTTTTGTATTTTTACTAATTAAGACAAAAGGCTCCCAGAAGCTATGCATAGAACTTCTTTAAATGCATACTATTGATTGATGAGGACAATGGTTCCCCTTCAGGAGTAGAGAGTTGGTATGCTCCTGATCCAAAAGCTTCTATAAAAACATAAGGTCCTAACCAGTTAGGTTCAAACTTTCTTGGTTTTTCTCTTTCTGCTTGATTCTTTGGGTTCTCCATTCAAACCAGGTCACCAATGTCAAAATTTTTGTTTAAGACCCTCCTGTTATAGCTATGACGAAGGTGATTCTGATATGCTTGGAGATGGTCTAGTGCCTTTTGTCTACGCTCATCCAGGAATTCTAACTCTTGGAGTCTCGACACTCAGTACTCTTCATCATCAATGTGGCCTTTCAAAGATACCCTTAGGGAAGGAATCTCGACCTTAATAGGCAGAATGGATTTAGAACCAAAGACAAGTGAATATGGGGTAGCACCAGTGGGGGTATGGATACTTGTGTGATAGGCCCATAAGGCAGGGCTAAGCTATAAATGCCAGTCATGACCAACATCATTGACAGTCTTCTTGAGGATTCAAATGATGGTCTTGTTAGATGCCTCCACTTGGCCGTTACCTTGGGGGTAGTATGGAGCGGAGAAGTGATGTTGGATATGAAATTGATCACACAGATGATGGACTTCTTGGTTCTTAAATGGGCGGCCTTTATCAGTGATTATGGACTAAGGGACACCATACCGACAGATGATATAGTTCAAGATAAATCTAGAAATCTGTGTGCCAGTAATGTATGTCATAGGAATAGCTTCAATCCACTTCGTAAAGTACTCAGTGGCAGTGATAATGAACTTGTGTCCATTTGATGATGTGGGGTGGATCTTACCTATGAGGTCGAGTCCCCATTGGGCAAAGGGCCATGGTGATGTGATAGGACGGAGCTCCTGTGTTGGGGCATGTATCAAATCTCCATGAACTTGACATTGGTGACATTTTGCTACAAAGACATATGAGTCTTTTTCCATAGTAGGCCAGTAATAACCCAGTCTCATAATCTTTTTGGCTAAGGTATGACCGCTAGAATGGGAACCACATATACCCTCATGCACCCCACGCAAGGTTGTTTGTGCTTCAGTAGAATCAAGACATCTTAATAGGGTATTATCTAAGGCACGTCTATATAGAGTGTCTCCGACGATGGTGTATTTGGCTGACTTGCAGAGCAATGTCCTACGTTGGTTATTGGATAGGCCAGTGGGTATGACTCCTACATGAAGATAGTCATAGATTTCTTTGTACCATGGGGAATCAGGACCAACAATGTCACACACAATTTCAGAATTTGGGATATCATAGGCTGGGACCAAAAGTTGTTCTACTAAGAACTCAAACTTAGGAACGTCCTTAGGTATGTCAAGAAGTGATGCAATTGTAGCCATAGCGTCTGTTGCTTTGTTTAAAACATGAGGTATCTAATGAAACTTGACTTTGTCAAAGTACTCTTTAAAACTATCAGCCATACGCTTGTACAGAGCAAGCTTCTCATCCTTAGTCTCATATTCATTATTTACCTGTCATATTACTAGTTGAGAATCACCATATACTTGTAGGTTCTTGATTTTCCACTTGACTGCCATGCATAAACCTATCACTAAAGCTTCATATTCTACCATGTTGTTGGTGCATGGAAATGCAATCCTAAATGACTTAGGGATGGAATCCACCTGCGGTGTGATAAACAGTATACTCGCTCCTGAACCATGATTTGTATGTGAACCATCAAAGTACAGTTTCCATGTTATGTCTGTGTCAAATGTGAATATAAACTCATTTAGAAAATATGCAACTAATGGGTGATCTTCCTGTATGGGTGCATCAGCTAACTGATCAGCAATGACCTATCCTTTGATAGCTTTCCTTTCGACATACTGGATATCATACTCACTAAGTATCATAACCCACTTAGCCAGTCGTCCTGTTAATGCTGCCTTGTTGAGAAGATATTTCAAAGGATCTATTTTAGCGATCAACATTGTTTGATGGTTTAGCATGTAGTGCCTTAGTTTTTGGGTAGCAAATACTACTACAAGACAAGCACGTTCAATGTTACTATAGTTGAGCTCATAACCAACCAAAGTCTGAATGATATAATAGACTACCCTTTCATGACCTTCATCGTCATTCTGTCCAAGCAATGCTCTGAGTGATGAATGGGTTGCAGTAATATAAAGAATCAATGGTCTTCCTTCAATAGGTGGCATTAAAATAGGTGATGTGAGTAAATATTCTTTAATGAGTTGAAAAGCCTCTCCACACTTAGCTATCCACGCAAAGGGTACTCCTTTCTTAAGTAGATGTTGAAAAGGATGTGTCTTGTCTGCTAGCTACACTATAAATCTTCTGATAGATTGCAACCTTCCTTGTAATGTCCTTAATTGACTGAGATTGGCGGGTGGTGGCATGTCCATGATTGCTTTCACCTTAGAAGGATCCACTTCAATGCCTCGTCTTGAGATGATATAACCTAACAGTTTCCCTGACTTGACTCCAAACACACACTTCTTTGGATTAAGTCTCACTTTATACTTTTCCAGCCTCTGAAATATCTTGTCTAAAACCTATAAGTGTTCTACCCTTGTCTTGGATTTTACAATAAGGTCATCGACATAATCCTCCATACAAGTGTGTACTAGATCATGAAAGATAGTAGTCATGGCACGTTGATAGGTTGCTCCTGCATTCTTGAGTCCGAAGGGCATAACATTCCAACAATACGTTCCCCAAGGACAAGTAAAACCTGTCTTATGTTGATCTTCAGTTGTAATTCTAATTTGGTTATATCCAGAAAATCCATCCATAAGGGACAACATCTCATATCCTGTTGTCATGTCAACTATCATGTCTATGTTAGGCAAAGGGAAGTCATCCTTAGGACAAGCCTTGTTGATATCTCTAAAATCAGTGTAGATGCGGATACCCCAGTTGGTTTAGTGACTAGTACAAGATTGGAAATCTAATGCATAGTTGATAGATGATGAAACCAACGACTAACAATTTCTTAAGTTCTGTCACTAATAAAGCAATTTATGGATGCATTTTTCTCAATTTTGTTTCTTGGTTTGCACCTGGTTGTAAAGGAAAATGGTGTAGAACAAGTTCAGGATCCAACCCTGGCATGTCCGCATATGACCAAGAAAAATTCATCTGTCTCTGTGCAAAGAAGTCGTGGAACTCAGGCTTCTCTTCTATTGTCAATGATGCTGCAAAATAAACCAGTCGAGGATTCTCTTTTGTGCCTATGTTGACCTCTACGGTTTCTTCAAGAAGCATGGGTGACTTTTCCAGCATAATGGGAAGAATGTTCAAACCTCCATCCTTGGGTGCCTCAGAGAGGTTTTCACCTTCGGATGTGTCCTTTCTTTTTACTTTTTCATTGTCTAAAGGTGCCTTTCGGTTTTCACCTAGAGACTCATCTTTTTTATTTTGTTTATTCTTTTTCTCATTTTTGCGACTAGAGGGTTGAATAGATTCCCAAAAATATGCTTTGTTGTCCAAGTCAATGGTAAAGCCAGCTTTATGATCCCCGTTAGGTATGCCTTCACGTAATCCCAGGAACTCAATGATTGCTTTGTCGTTCTCAAAAGTGTCTAAAATGGGTGTATCTTGTTGATCCCAATCGATGAGTTGGGGATAAACTAAGGGCATGTCATCGTTAGAGTTATCAAAGTCTAATGGAGTCAAAGTAAAGATTGAATTATTCATGTGGTTACAAAAACCTTGTACCAAGTCCTTTTTGCTCTTGGGTTTGGGTCTAGGTGGATGAATAGATGGGCCTAATGCCAAGGTTTGACTATCGAAAACAGGTGGCTTAGGTTGCCATGAGGTAGGATCAAGTGATTCCCAATAGTAGTGTTTAAACCACTCCTCTTTTGTCATTTTCTTTGGTGGACAAGAATTTAAGGGGTTTGGTGAGGAACTTAACATCAACTCAAGTTCTCCAAATAACTTGTCAAGGTCCATGGGAGAAGTAGAGGATAAGGAATCCCACTCATAATCATTAGAATTGGGAGAGTCGCAATGATTTTGGTCCACCGGTTCGTGAGATATCTTAATATCGTCTGAGGCACGTACTTCCTCAAGTAAGGGTAATGGAGTACTAGGAACGCCAATTTGAATCGGTTGAAACCCTAGCCCTACTCCCTTTGGCCACTGAGAAACAAATATTGGTTCAATTATGCCATCTTGGTTTAAGCCTAAACCACTTTTTCCATCATATCCTTTGCTTTGCATGATTTTGAAACCCTTCCCATATAGTCTTGTAGGAATATGAGCAAGTAAAAGGGGTTCTTGATTGTCTTCCTTATATAGCCAGGAAGTGACATCTTCTGTATCTACAACCTCTTTGCTTAGTTCACCCCATTTAGTGAAAGTTGTTGTGGGGGGTACATGTATAGTGATCATAGATTGTCCCCTACCTGTTGTAGGAAAACCATCTGACTTAGGAGGAATCAAATGGCTAACACAATAAGAAGTCTTCATGTAATACTCTCCACAACCCTTGTCTTGGATATCAACCCTAGGAGTAATAGGAAGTGAGGGTGAAACAACTATTCAAGTGAGTGTGGATGGGTCAACATAAGAAGATGGATTAGATGATGAGGCCTCTTGGTTGACTAGCACTTGGCATTGAGGGATCTCCTTTAGATTTGTGCAATATTGGAAAGGATCGGGATCACCATCTATAGTTATTTCGGTGCCATTGTAAGGGAATTTAAGACACTGATGATATGTGGAAGGGACCGCCTTCATGGCATGAATCCATGGTCTACCTAGCAAAAGGTTATAAGGGAGGGTGAGATCCAAGACCTGGAACTTTGTCTCCATCACGGCAGGACCAATTCTAATAGGAAGTGTTACCACCCCCTTTGATTTTCATTCTTCATCATCATAAGCCTTAATGAAAATACTCTTAGTGATGTCTATGCATGCTTCTGAAATACCTAATGCCTTAATTAGTTTTAAAGTGCACAGATTTAACCCTGCTCCTCCATCTACCAAAACTCATCTAACTTTGGTGTCATCAACAAGGACTTCTAGATGTAAAGGGTCGTTGTGGTTCATCTTTTCTGTGGCACAATCTTGTTTAGAGAATGTGGCATGATGATTATTCGTCAAGCAGCCCACCATTTCCTAGAAACGATTGACATCAAGGTCATTAGGGACCGTGGTGTTCTGTAAAGCCTTATCAAGGATGGATCGATGCTCAGGGGAAATACGCAACAATTCCAAGATTGAAATTTGGGCTGGGGTCTTCCCCAACTAGTCAAGTAGGTTATATTGTAACTTGGAAGGTTGTGATGTTTGCTGGGATGGAGGGCCTTGGATAGTGAACTTAGTACGATGAGTATTGACGGCACACTCAGGATTAGAATTGATAGTAATGGTATTGATGTTTTGATTTGCGGCACGAAGGCAATGAATGATTTTGCCACTATCATAATTATGTTTGATACTCGCATAATTGGCTGACATATTGGTCTTAGCACTCGAACTAGGGACACTTCCTTTCCCATGGTCCTGTAGTGGGTCTGAAAAGACTTGATGATCCGTGTTCGATGTCTTTTGTTTTTGTCCACTAACTTCAATAATTCTCTTGTCAACAAGATCCTGTATGATATTCTTCAATTGTCGACAATTTTGTAGGTTATGTCCCTTAGTCCTATGATAATCACAAAAGGCATTGTCATCCCACCAAGCTAGTTTAAACTATCCTGGATCGTATTGTCTTGGTTCCTGCAGATGTATGAGGTTGTGTTGTAACAGTTGTTTGAACACCGACTCAATGGGTTCCCCTAAGGGAGTGAACTCACGTTTCTGGAATCTCCTTGGTGGTGGACATTGAGTATTTTGGACCACGTTGGGAGGTTGATTGGCAGCAATAAGCGTGTTGGAAAATTTATGAGGCCCTTGTAATGTGAGGAGAGGTCCTACTTGTAATGTTTTAGCATCAACCACCCCATCATTTGTGACATTTTTATTGCGAGACCAAAATCTATCTCTATCCGTGGGGGTGTTTTGTACGATAGGGTTTCGATTGGGTGTTGTCATCTTGAGTTCACCCTTTTCAATGAGATCTTTCTCTATTATCACCCCTTTTTCCACTAGTTCTGAAAAAGATATGCAACAATGTACCCTTAAATTACTCCTGAGTTTTGGATGAAGGTTTTCTTGAAACATTGTAACCTTTTGTTTTTCGGGTATCTCGACAGGACACCTACTAGCAATAGTTCTCCATCTCTGGAAGAAAGCAATGAATGTTTCACCTTCGTCTTGTGTTGTGTGGCACAAGGTTGCTATATTTATCTCATGTTCAATGTGGAAGGACAATTGCTCCACAAATTTCTCGACTAGTTCTCCCCATGATCTAATGCCAGAATCTAGACCCAAAAACCATTCTAGTGCAACTCCTACAAGACTTCGTGGAAATAGCCTCATAAGATACATGGGGTTGTAAGTGACATCTATGCATATGGTAGAAAATTCCCTGATATGTTCTACTAGATTGCATTTTCCGTTGTACTTAGGAAGATTCGGTATGACATTTTTGTGAGGGAAAGGTGTCGTGTACAATGATCTATCAAAAGGGAATGGGCATATGTCCTTTGGTGAAAATGATTTCTTATTTGACACCGAAATGTTATCCATTTGCATTTGTAATTCATGCATTTGTGTTTTTAGGACATCAACTTGGGTCAAAGATGTGCTAGGAGGATTATGCGGATCCATGTATGTATTCTGAAATCCAAAGTCTCGTGATGGGTTTTGATTGAACATTGGCATCTGAGGCGGATTTGGATTTGGAATGTTGGTAAATGTATTTTGATCTAGAATCGGCATAAATTGGTGTTGACTTGGGTTCTATGTAAATGGATTATGAGTACCACTCTGTGAAAAGGGATTTTGATTCGGAATCAATGTGAATTGGTTTTGACTTGGAATCTGTGTGGATGGATTCTGACTACCAATCTGTGAAAAAGGGTTTTGATTCAGAATCAATGTAAATGGACTCTAACTGCTAGTCTAGAAAAGTGGATTTTGATTGCCATATTGGAAGGAGGGAATGCCCCTTGTTTGTGTAATCCTTGGTATAGTACTAGTGATTTGAGCACTAGGTATGGCAATTGACTGTGGTATGGTACTTGTGATACTAGCATTGGGTATAGTCGTTGACTGTGAACTTGTGGCATCGACATAAGGTATCGAGGCTAAGGTTTTAGACCTTTTATTCCCAACAAGAGGACTGAAGGGAGTAGATGATGAAGCCCCCGTAGTGAAATTAAATCCTGATGTCATGCTAGATGTACCAAATGGGGACGTATGGACTGTCGTACTCTGTGTAGACGTGCTAGATGGCATAGTCGTGGTGACCTGAGGTATAGTAGTACTAGCAGTCTTAGTATTTGTCCCTTGTGTAGGTTGAGTTTGTAAGGTACTGATATCAAATCCTGGAGGTAAAGTAGCACCTTCAACTAGCAATTTGCCTAAAAACCGTTGATGATCATTTGCTAGGTACTCATCTACAAAAGAGGCAAACTCAGGGTCCTGTGCGGCAGCCTCTATGTCCTCTACTGCAATATGTCCTTGAGTGTTTCTAGTGGGGAATTTGTCTAATAGAGTCTTATGAGGTCTTGAAGAAAATGGATCAATGAACTCGTTTGGGTTCGACATGTTTTCTCTCTCTCTCTTATCTTAGACCTAGTTTCAACCATGTAAGACAAGCTCAATATGCGGGATATGCAAGACTATATGTATGAATAGTATGACTCTATTCTATGTTTTTGGGATTTTTCTATGCAAAATAAGGGATGTCCTAGGATGACACTAATCTAGACTCTAAAGATTCCAAATTCTAAGCAAGACCCTAGAGTGACCAATTCTATAAACCCAAGATGACGGGACCAACTACCTAAAGTCAAACCAAGGTGTCAATTTAGTTAAGTCAAGGAACCAATGTAGGATGAGGATCAAAGACAAGTTGAGTTTCCTAACTAGACTGATGAGCTAGGAAAACTCTCTGTAGGACAAAATATAAGATGATATGACTAGGTTCAAATGACAAATTTTGTTGACACTATGACCTTTCTAGAGTGTAGAAGGTAAATCAACCCTAAAGTTTGTAAGAGTGGCCTTCCTAGAAGACTAATGCAAGGTGATATGAACCATATGATGAAGCTAAAATTCTAACTGAAGATAACTATGGTAATGACTAAATGAACCTAAAGGATGCAATATTGAGCAAATCGTTCCAGGTTTATGTTTCAAAGACTATTTATGTGAAGACACCTGAAACTGGTATAACTGTGTTGACTGGACAGTGACAGTGAATTTTGGTTTTCTGATAATCAGACAGATGCGTCGTTTATTTTTCAGTTGCGGTTCAAGTTTAACAATTGCGGTTCAAACTTACAGATGTGACTCAGAATTACCAGATGTGACTCAGAATATAACGCATGTGGTGTTTATAAAACAGATGTGATCCAAACTAACAGATGCGACCCATAATTACCAGATGCGACTCAAAACTAACAGATGCGACCCTAAAAATAAGATGCGTGTTTCTGGTGAATGGTTGCGACTCTCTGTGAATTTTCAGTGACATGAAATTTAAACTAACTTGGTTTTCTATGATTAAATTCTGAAAATTTAAAGACAGTCATAAGACAAAGTGTTTTCAATTTTGATTTTGGACTCAAAGAACGTTTAAAGTGATAACAACAAGCACATCCTAATAGGCCAAAGGCCTAGGGTTTGTATACTTGGTATAGCCCACCTATTATACCCCGGATTGGTGATGAACACCTTTCCTTCTCGAGAGCGGATAGCTTAGGAATTTGGTGGCATTGGCTCCCCTCCATGGCTCATTAACGTCTTTCGAGCACACCAATTTTGAATTCTTTGGGCAATGACATCCCAAGAACTACTATCTCTACTCAAGGGGATCAGTAGTGAGTATCTTCAGGCATGATACTGTACCCTACACTAATACCAAGCAACGGCCACAAATAGGTTGATCTTTCAAACAAAAGATATTTAATTCGGGCATTCCGTTTGTGGGGTGTGATCCATACGGTGCGAGTCCCCTTTTGGATCCATCTCGTTAGAACCACACTCATGATTCTTGGATTTTCCCCAAGAACCCACTTTTATATACTAGCTAGAAGTCCCTCGGGTTTAGGGTGCTACTGGTCTGAGTCGTCCTGGGGTGAGTACTTTTTCCCACCAGAATAGGCCCAAGTTCTAGAATTGGTAACCATTTCTCTTACACCCAAGATCGCACGGATGCGCAAGGGGAGAGGATACTTCAATGTACCAAGTTGTAAGGGTGACCAAACTTGTGCTTTCGCACCAAACACATTAGATACTTGTTAATTTTAATCCAAATGAAAGATTTTCTACGCTACCAAACAATTCGTTTCAAATTTAACTAAGGTCTTCGACAAACGTCCTGCAGAAAAACTCATTAGTAATTTTCAATATTGTCTTCGTCAATCGTCCTGCAAAAAGATTTTTAACTCAAAAAAGGCCACACACTGAAAATAAGATATCAGTAGCACAAAAATCAATTGAAAATTTTAGATTTGCAAGAAACAAAAATAAAATTTTACCAGTCAATTGCATCGTTTGGTTACCAGTCAGATGTGTCATTTATTTTGCAGTTGCAGCTCAGGAAATCACTTGCGGTTCAAAATCTTCAATTGCGTCGTTTTTATGTCAGATGCGGTTCATAAATTCAATTGCGATGCAAAAAACTTCACATGCATCGTTCCGTATGAAAAACCTGCAAAAAATGAAAATTAAAAGATCTACGGATTCGCGAAGATGGTGTCTTCACGTCGGGTTCACCAAATGTAACACCAAATAAAAGCTTTGCACAATAGACAACAAAGAAGATTAGAAGCACACATGCATGCATACAATACTAAATCTAAAATGAAAATTCATTCGTTAAGCAACAAAGAACATGGGAAAGTAAAAATGTAATTAAAATTGAAACAATCTCACCAATTCCAAACGTATTTCTATGATTCATCTCGATTTCCCTTCTCCATTTTGCTTTTGTAGTATAATTGCCCTCAGATTTTCAAGTTTGTGCAAGTATAGCCTAAGATAATGATTAGCAAAATATTGAAGATTCAAGATATGTGCTCTCCAAAAGTTATAAAATTCGTGAGAGAGATTGGAATGAAGAATGACAAACCAATTTATAGAAAATTGATTATTCGAACGGCGGGCCAAGATTGAAAGATCAACGAATGGTTGAGATTGATAGATTGGACATGCATTCAGATAACTGATAGAATTAAAGATTAAATAAATGATTTAATCTTCGGTTTGGAATTTGAAAACATTAGAAATATCTTTGCATGACAAAGATAAAGATTGATTATAATGACTCTCTATTCGAATGCACACACAACATTTAAGTAATTAAATAATAATATTTAATTAATATGCATGTGCATGCAAATGAGTTAGAACTAGAGGATTGCATGATCTGAAGAAGAGATTACTCGAAGACGCCACTCAGACATCGAATCAATAGTTAACTGAACGATTAAAATAGATGTCGAGTCGAGTAAAAGTGAATACTTAGATAACTCACATAATTATCTAAAATATAGAGGAATGTGTTGAAATAGAATTTATGAATTAAATAATTCATTTAATTCAAGACTCGATATTTGAAGAATAATTAAATAAATAATGAATTTATTTAATTATAGTTGAAATATGATAAAGAGTAAATTAAATAAGAATTTATTTAATTTAACAAGAAGAAGGTTAATTAGTAACATAATTAAATAAAAAATGTTTATTTAATTAATCATGTAGAATAAAGAAAAGTGTGAATTAATTAAATAATTAAGATCATTTAATTAATAGAAGAATTAATGTTAAGGTGAATTAATTAAATAATTGACATTATTTAATCATGACCATGAAGAATATGAAATATGAAGAATATAGAAGTCGCAGGCTAAAGACTAGATTTCGGTGTCTACACCGGCTATTGTGAACTGTCTAAGAGTTTGGTTCCTATTAACATAACTCTTCTATCAATTTGTCACCTCTTTCAATATGCTCTTAATGACCTACATTTTCTCTTCCATTTCCTTAAGAATTTCATGTCATACTATGATCCTATCCTCCAGTCTATCCCAATTGATAGGGGTACAACACTTCCACCCACACAAAGCTTCAAATGGTGCCATGCCTAAGGATGTGTGATAGGAGTTGTTGTAAGAGAACTCTACCAAAGGAAAATATTCTTCCCACCTATACTATTGGTCAATACAATACATTCAAAGGTCTTTGACTACTTGATTCACCCTCTCTTTCTGCCCATTAGTCTGAGGATGATAAGCTAAGATAAAATTTAGTTTAGTTCTCAATGGCACATTGAAGGTTGTCCAAAACCTTGAGTTCATCTGTGTGTCCCTATCACAAATGATAATCTCTAGAACTCCATGCAAATGGAAGATCTCTTGAACAAATTTCTCAGCTAGGGTCAACGATCCATCCTTAAGGTTTCTCGAAATGAATTTTGCAACCTTAGTCAATTTATCAATCATGACCCAGATAACATCATGATTATTCTTGCTCAACGACAACCCCTATAAAAAATCCATATTGATCACCTTCCATTTATACTTCGGTATGTCATGAGGATACAACAAAACAGTTGGTTGTGCATGCTTAGCCTTAACTCGTCAACATTCTGAGCATCTGGATACATAATCCACTACATTCTTCTTGAGTTTAGGAAAAAAAATATATAGTCTTCAACTCCATGATCATCTTGGATCCACTGGGGTGTCTTGAATAAAATGCATTGTGAACCTCTTCTAAAACCAATTTTTTTTAGCTCTCCAGAGTCAAGAATATGAATTCTTCTTTGGTACCTCAAAATACTATTTGGTTCAATCTCATACCCATTGAACCAATGATCCGAAGGATTTTCTACTAGGGTGCTCTTAACTCCTTCATAGTGCTCATCCCCTAGCAGATTTTGAATTACTTGCTACCTCAAGTTAGACCTTGTTGAGATCATGGCTATCATATTTCTTCATCTTTTAAGAGAATTGACCACTGAATTATCTTTCCTTTTATACATTCAATTCTGAAGTCATACTAGCTAAGGAATTCTAGCTAGCTTCTTTGTCATGCATTTAGGTTTGGCTGGGTAAATATGTATCTCAACCCCAAGTGGTCTATCTTGTGTTCAAATGAATTTTCCAAAAGATAATGCCTCTACATCTATAAGGCATGAACTATGGCTACTAATTCCAAATCCTGAGGTGCATAGTTCACTTTTTGTTGCTTGACCTTTCTTTATTCATATACTACCACTTGTTCGTATTGCATTAGTACTACTCCCAATCCCTCTCTTGAAGCATCTGTGATTACTATGAACCTCCCATGAGGATCAAGGATATTCAATACTGGTGTTGTTGTAAGTCTCTCCTTTAGGAGTTGGAATGTCTTCTCGCACTTCTTGGGCCATTCAAACCATGTTCCCTTCCATTGGAGTGAAGTAATAGGAGATGCAATCTAGGAGAAACCTTACACAAACTTACTATAGTATCCTGTGAGGCCCATGAAGCTATGAACTTCATATACATTTTGAGAAACTAGCCATTCCATGATCACCTTGATCTTCTTGGGGTCCATGGAGACTCCTTCAAATGAAACAATATGGCCCAAGTAGTGCACTTTGTCCTGATAGAATAAACACTTGGAAAACTTTCCAAATAGTTTCCTTTCTCTCAATCGCTAGAAAACTATCCTCAAATTTCTATCATGCTCTTTAATAGTCTTTGAGTAGACTAAAATGTTGTCAATAAAGATCAAGAAAAAATCATCAAAGTAGTCTATGAATGCATTATGCATAAGGTTCATAAAGGTTGTTGGTGCATTAGTTTAAAGCAAAAGGTACCACTATGAACTCATAATGTCAATACTGAGTTCTAGACACAATTTTCCAGATATCTTCTTCCTTAATCCTCAATTGATGGTACCCTGACCTAAGATTAATTTTGTAGAACACCATCACTCCCTTCATTTGATCAAACAATTCATCAATCCTCAAGAGTGGATACTAGTTCTTGATGTTAACTTTGTTCAACATCTGATAATCTATACACAGTCGCAAAGTTCCAACCTTTTTTTTTCACAAAACTAACCAATGCTCCCCAAGGAGACACATTGGGTCTTATAAGTCCCTTATCCAACAATTCCATTACCTATTCCTTCAACTCATAGAGTTTTGTGATGGTCATCCAATAAGGTACCTTGGATTGAGGCTCAACACCTAGAACTAGGTTGATAGAAAAATTGATTTCCCGCGCCGGAGACAATTCCATAAGTTCATTAGGGAATACATCTTGGAACTCCTTGAGAATAGGATAGTCATGTAAATATGACTCCTTTTTGTCATGATTACTAACATGCACTGCATAAATTGTACATCCCTTTCAATGAGCCTTCTTGAGTTGCATCACAAATTTTTTTCTAAACTTTAATGGTCTCTACATTCCACAAACCTCAGTTATGTTTCCATAACCACCCATACAGTTGAACACCTTATCCTCACAATTCACTAAATCCTTATGCTTAGTTAACCATTTTATTCCCAAAATTACATCATATGAAGCTAAGGATGCCACATACAGGTTGACTTGAGTTTGAAAGGTTGGAAGCTCTAACTCACTACAAAAGAGACAGGTATCTACCCTCTTCTCTGCTTGATTACCATATTGGACTATCCATGAATTTTTGATGTATCCAGGTCTAATGGGTATCTTAGATATTATTCCAGGATCTATAAAACATTCAGTAGATCCAATATAAATTAAGATAGAGACAGATTGGCCATATAGCTTACCCGTTATCTGAATTGGTGAAGCCTAGTACTCTACCTATCTGTTATCCACTACAACATGGATTTGGTGAGTCTATTGGTAGCCTCCTTCCTTTTGTGGCCTTGACCTCTAAGGAAAATTTGAGGCATAATTTTTTCCTCCATGAGTATAATATCCATCTCAAGGCCCTTTGCAACCTCTTGGCTTGTGCTCTCTAAATCCATTTTTCTTATGGTTGTCTTTCCCTTTAACTTTGTTTTCTTTTTTTTTTCTTTCCACCATTACCAACCTTCTCTTGTGATTAACTTCCCCTCTTGATATTATGGATTTGATGGCTCTTGTCTCCCTTATTAAATTTATTCTTCCTATAACAAAAATTAGAAATTGAATTGCTATGAAAATTAGATAACTGCTACGGCTTATGTTCCTATTTGGTGGCCTTTTGAAAGACTTCATTCATGGTTTGAGGTTCATGAATATCCACTTTAGCTTGTATGTGGGGTTTGATTCCCATTATAATTTTTTGGATACAAAACTATTCATCCCCCTAATATTGAGGAACATACTTCAATAGATTAGTGAACTTTTCCCAATATTGAATCACAATCATATTTCCCTGGGTTAAGTTCTAAAATTTTGTCACTTTCTCATCAAAGACAAGTTGCGGTAACCATATCTTCAAGAAAGCTTGGAGGATGATTCCCCAAGTGATCTCAGTAGGCTTTAGGTTTTGTTCCAACTTCTCATTATCCCACCAAGTCACTGCTTCACCTGCGAGTTGATACATAGCCCATGCTGCCTTATTTTTTTCAAAAAGGTTATGGAGCCCAAATTACTTTTCCATTTCTATAATCCAAGCTTCAACTTTGGTTATGATAGCCTTACCATCAAACTTGGGTGGTGTTACTCTTTTGAGGTCTTTCCCAAGCTCTTCCTCAATTCGCTCTCATGGACCTACCCCTGGAACATCATCTCTTTGATTTCCTTCTACATTCCTAATTTATCAGTCCTCACATGCCACTCAGACTTATTGTTCTATGTGATCCATGCGAGACTCTTGCTGATTCATAAGCTCTATAATTTTCTCTAGTCTCTTGTTTGGCTCATTATTAGAACCACTACCACCCCCATCTTGCCTGGTGGTCACCATGTTGTTCCACACTTATCCTACATCACAGTCATGTTTATCGCATCTCAACACAAGGTTATATGAATAAATTTTCTTATGCTACATCACATAATTCCATATGCATACATACCTTGAAATAGAAGACATACACATTCATACAAGGTACACACATTTTAGAATCTATTATTGACCACACCAAAAAAAAATAATCTAATTTTATTTATATTTAGGGTGAGTCAATAGACCCTTATTTACAATAGACTTTGAGTTACATCATTCTGAATTCTTAGTATCAAAAAGAGGACATTCCAAGTTTACATCAAACTTTACTGAAGAGGATGGTTGAGTGTGTAGGCTTTTCTTTTCCTCTTTAGTCAACAAGGGTGCATTGGGTGCACACCCTAGAGGCCAATTCAGGATTATGCAAGGCTTTTTGATCTTAGATGTTCGCCTCTCCTCAATCTTCAAGCCTCTCTCTAGCTTGAGTCATGTGAGAGCCTGACATAGAGTTTCATCATCAAGAATTTATGATGGAATCTCTACCTTGGTATTTCTTCCTTTATGTCATTCTTGTACATGAGTTTCTAACATTTTTCCCTTTCTTTTGTCCTTTCTTTGACGTTCCCATTCCCGCATTCAATTAAGGTTTGGTCAATTTTTAGGACATCCAATTTTTGGGTCAAGGGTCAACTATCCCTAGGTATTCAACTATGGTAGAATCAAAAGGCCTAGAGTTGAAACCTATGCTCTAATACCAAATGTGATAACCCATTCCAAATTATTACTTAATTAATATTATTGTAAATGACACATGAATATACTCCAAATTAAAAATACATAACAAGTAGCTAAAGTCAATCATAGCTACACATCTCCATTTAAAATGAGTCAAAGCTTCTTACATCCACTTCAAAAGTCAAATTACAATATCAAGATTTACTTGGCACCTAAGGCCACAATATCATTACATTGTACATTTCTCATCAAGTACATGAATGATTTACATCAAGTTACATCATAGACTATAATAGTCTAATGAACAACTAAGGTTGTTCTTCAACGTTTGCCTCCGCTGGTGGATGAGAACATGGTTGAAGTAGTTTACCACCCAACCACAAAGCTTATGCTTCCCTGGTATTCTTCTGACTTGAAGAATTCCTGGCCCTACATGGAAATTTTGGCAAGAGAACAATCTGCAAGGTGGAATCTAGTGCGAACCCATACATAAACATGCAAGTCTATCTATGAGCTAGAAAAGAAATGCATGATCTATGCTAGGAATGGCAGAGAGTGAAATCATAGAGTTCATTCATACATACATAATGAGCAATATTTCTTGTCCAAGCATAATAAGTGTGTTGTGACAACAAAAAATAATAGGTTTTGGTAAATAAAACCAATACCCTTTGTACTCCATTTCGACATCTATCCTGGAAGGTAACTTTCTACTATAGTATCTATCTACCCTCTAGCAACAATTACCCATAGATGCTCTAGTCAACTAAGGTATCCTCGTTCTATTCAAGTATTTAAAATATTATTTTGTAAACATCTTTAAAAGAAGAGAAAAGATACAAATTTATACTCTAAAGAAGAAAACCAAAATTGATGATTCACATAGTATTTCAATAATTATTCATATAATTCTTATGACTAGTTTCTACTTATCACCATAAGCATTTTCCTTTTTGTAAATGTAGTAAAAATAAAAGAAGGTATGTCACAAGTATGTGTATGTCCATAGACAAAGTCTATGTGTATACACATATATGTGCCTAATAATGTTTAAGTTGTGCATACATTCTGAAATAATAATAAAATTTAGATTGCAATCTTAAAATAGTATTCCCTTGACATTTCTGGTCAAAATAAATAGTCTAAACAAGTCTATGCTAACAATCTCTCACATATTGTTATACTCTAACACAATTGTTTCCATAAAGAACATTCATTGTTTTTATATAACAAGTCTTGTTTTCTACTAAACAGTCATAAAATAAGTTGTTTACATATGAACATTCATTATTTGACCAATTCATGTACTGTTTCTTACTAAACAGTTGTAAATCTAGCTATTTACATATGTACATTCATTGTTTGAAAAGAATAGGTATTGTTTCCTACTAAACAGTTATTAAGCAAGCTGTTCACATATGTATATTCATTGTTTATATAGAATAAGTACTAGGGTATGTGCAAGATCATGATTGGTCAAAAAGTAGCAATATGATGGGTATTTGTAGGGTATGTGGCTGACGACTTTTTTTTAATCCAAAATTCATGAAATGAAAAAGTTTTTTAAAGGAGATTCTCAACTTTCCACCAATATAAATTATGATTTAATTTGAATTTAATAAATAATTAGTATTCATTTTCTATTTGAATTATGACTAAAGTGTTGATTGAAAAAAATTTATAGATTTCAAAAGGTATCACATTTTTTGAATCCAAAACATGCATCACATTCTATGCTTGGCATACTATAGGATTAAAAAAGAAAAATTGAATTTCATGAAGTTTTGACCAAGTTAAGGTGGTCAGACATACGAGTTTTTATATTTTTAAAAAGTTGTAATAAAAAATTCATAAATAATTATTTACATGGAAAATAATTACAAAAAAAATATGCATCACATCTGGACATGAGTCCTCTACTTATTTCTAAAATATTATAAGAAAATGTTATCATTTTATTGTGGTTAGGGTGGTTAGATAGACACCTACTTGTTATTTTTTCCCTAAAATTTAAGTACTGTTGCATTGAAATTTCAAATTTTCACCAAATGGATTTTTTAAAAAATAAACCTAGTAGTTTAGAAACTACATTTAATTTTCTACAAATTCTATTCTTATGTATTTTTGAAATAATATAGATAACTTATACAAATTTTTATGTGAAGTTGTCTAACTTTGATTTTTCTCAAATTTTTGCCACTTAAGAGCTTGTTTATTCTATGATGATCCTGCACATACCCACTATTTCCTACTAAACAATTATAAAGTAAGTTGTTTACATGCTAAAAAATTTATAGAGAAAAGTTGTATCTAGCTATAATGATAACTTTTCAACAAAATAAGGTTGTTTGCTAAAGAATAACTTCTATTTGCATCAATACATTTCTATTCCAAACTAACAAAATATATTTAAATTCAATTAATGTTGCTTACTTATTTTGTCAATATTAAGTTGCTTACATGCTACATATTCACTTACAAGTACTTGTTCACCATCTAATGTTGAATGGGTTTTTCCATCATGAACAAAAACTAAACAAATTAGATAAAATAGTTTCAACCTTAAGAATAGAATTCCTATTATCCATATCTTGAACTCTTTCATCACTAGATTCACTATGAGAAACTTAATAATATAAAGAAAAAAAAATTGATATGCTCCTTGGTGAATTTCTTAAGCAAACATTTCAATTAAGATAACAAGGAGCTCTTAGGATCAAACAATACTTTTTGCTACTTAGGCTTCAACAAATAAACCAAGGTTTTTCTATATTTCAACCCATTTCTATGGTCGTGTACTTCCTACTTTAACCTCGGGTTTCATTTGAAGTTACCCTTATGGGAATACTTGCTAATTCCTTAATGTGTGTTGCTCTATACTTCATGTAGACTCATATCAGATACTAAATCAAATAAATTACACTATCGATCATGAGGATCGATCCTTTCAAGTTAACATAAATACTTCTCTGATATCCCATTGATTCTTCAAATCAAGGCTTCTTCTTTATACGCATATGTTTACCACTGATGAGGGAGCAAACACAAGACACAAAAATAATGCACACAACTAGAAAATTTTATTATTATTCAATAATGAAAATATTACATGCAGAGGATCCCAAATCCTCGAGCTCTATGATACATGCAAGCTACAAAAGTTTCAGAAAAATTATATAAATTACAGAAAATCCCCTTTTCACAGCATGCAAACTCTTTTCCACAAAAAGCTACCCAAAAATAAAAAACTAGCTCATCACTAGCCCCTTCTTTGGTTTGGAGCCAAAAACAACATTTGAGTTATGAGTTTTGGTGGTTTGGCACCAAAAATTACAATTTGAAATTCAAATTTAAATTCACATTCGAAAATTAGCACATTTCTAAAAATCCACCAACCTCGGGCAGCCATAACTTTTAATCCGACCGTCGGATTTTCAATGATAATACCTTTTCGGAAAGCTCTCAAAAAGAGTATGTGGCACAAAGTAGGCCTATGGCTAACTACTTTGGGGATTTTGCAAATTTTTGGGCCCATCTGGGACCATTTAGTGCCTCAAACTTGACTTAGAAGGTTTTTCGTGGAAAAAAGTAGAAACTGGAGCTTGAATAACTTTCAAACCGTGAATGATCTTGACCTGATTTTTTCAGCAAAGTGCTTATTTTTCCGTCCTCAACCTTCCCATAAATTTCTATCTTCCCACGCCTTCAAATTCACACCTACTAAAAATAGCAGTTGAGCAGAAAAAGCAAAAAAGTTGTTCTAAAAGTTGGAAACTCTTATTCGATGAAAAGGGTATCCAAAAATGCAAAAACATCTACAAAAAGGAAACAATAGGAATATAAATGGAAAGCATCTTTTTGGGTGATGCAAGATTTCCCTCACACCACTAGATGCTCTTGCATCAGACACCCAGGGTAATTTGAGAAGTGA
The DNA here is from genome assembly GCA_007258455.2 of Sequoia sempervirens. NCBI lineage: Eukaryota > Viridiplantae > Streptophyta > Pinopsida > Cupressales > Cupressaceae > Sequoia > Sequoia sempervirens. The sequence continues at coordinate 195,417,052 of VDFB02000013.1, read as the reverse complement.
CCCTGTCACATCTCAGATGGCTGAGGAAAACC